>JAAMPC010000818.1:0-15007 GCA_016771965.1 Brassica carinata
GGAAGACCCAAATGATAAGCTATTTAGGGAATAGACAGAGACCTATTGGAGCTAGTTCATATGCATAAAATGAGTCCCAAGCATGGATCAACGCTTAATGAGATGGTGTCACCTATTCCACAAGTACAAAACATTGAGGAATCCCAAGTCTTAAGCTTGGGTCTTGGACATCTTCATCACAATTTAGTGGGTGTGGATGGGTATGGATGGATAGTTTGGAGAAGGTTCAACTTATGGGCACCAAATTACTCCGACGAAGTTGATCAGATCTCGGCGGGAAGCGCCACGATGGGTGATGGAGAGTTAGCTTCAAAGATTCAACATGTCGAGTTTTGGGGCGGACTGCAAAGATTTGATCGCTATGATTAAGGAGCCCCATGCTTGGCCAAGCTTTGCAACATAATTGGAAAGGATAGAGACTCAAGATATGCTTTCCGACTTCAAGATCACTCACATCCCACCTAACGCAAAACCATATTTCGACTTTTTAGCTAAGATCAGGAGGTCTTTCTATAGAGATTTATGTTTTATTGGTTGTTCTATTCCGTCTGGCTACCTAGACCACATCAAGCTTAACTAATAGAATAGCCTTTCCTTTAAAAAAAAAGAATACGAAAAGAAAAATATACACACCATACCAAAATATATCCATAATACCAAAATAATGAATATGTTTAATATTTTCCCATATAAAATTATACTTGGGTATGAGTTCGGTTTCATATATTATCCCAAGGTTCTTTTACTTTTCTATTTGAATTGCCTAGGTATTCAGAAATCGGGTAGGAATCGATTTGACCCCAATTGATTCTAAGCTAGTTTCATTTTTAATTTTAAAACTCATAAAACCAAAAATAATTCTTATGATTCGGAATTAGGTATTTATCACCCGAAAAGTTTAAAATATACCCAAAAGATCAAATTTATAGTATTAAAAGACAATCATTCTAAAATCTACTTAAAAAGTTGTTACACCTATTTATTTCATTAGCCCAACCTACTATATACAACCACATAATATAACTAACCCCTATTATAGCAATCTAATGATATCCTATACAGTCAGAAGATTTGAGTTGGTTATTTGAACCCTAATAACCAACCTTAACAAACCCAAAATCAGGAACCGAACCCGATCGATCCTATCTAAATATCGAAAATACCTTGCATATCTGAACAAAGGAATGTAGGAAGTGCTTAGGCTCGAGAAAACAAAAGTGTAGAGCTTGAAACTATGAAAACAAATAAAAATGACAACTCAAACTCATGAAGGTTTTCATTTTTGTAAAAGTGTCGATTATGATGAAAATCTCATGTATTTATAACTTAAGAACCACAATCGGTCTACTTTACCCTAGTAGTGGCTATTGGACCAAAAACACAGCCGACCGACTAAATATCCAGTTGGTCGATCCTACCTTTGAAGGCTCATATAAAAAATAACTATCTTTTCTCAAGGATCTAAGACTCAATAAATCAAAATGCAAAAATCCAATAGAGTTGCCTCCAATAAGTGCTATTTTACAGCTGATAGCTTGACTACATATGTCTATCCATCCACGGACGAAGGAGCTTGGAATGTGCATGTCTTTCCGCCAAGAGATCGATGATCTCAACCTCTTCACTGTATCCTTCCCAAGACAAAACATTAACCAAAGCCCGACTCTGGCGGAAGAAGTGTGTCATGCATTTCTACAAAATGTTTCTCGGCAATATGTGTTTAAACCTTTAACGATTGCTTCAAATGCATCATATGGTCACCTAATAT
Organism: Brassica carinata; assembly: GCA_016771965.1. NCBI lineage: Eukaryota > Viridiplantae > Streptophyta > Magnoliopsida > Brassicales > Brassicaceae > Brassica > Brassica carinata. The sequence continues at coordinate 1,769 of JAAMPC010000818.1, forward strand.
CACCTCCTTTGTTTGATCGAAAACGGTAATAAAGAAGATGTGGGTTTAACAAAGACGCCTTTATTTATATGGTCGGAGAAAACGCTCACCGGTTACAAGAGAAATGAAGAGAATGCGACAGAGGAAGCCGGTGGCTCGATGTGCTACCGACAAGTACAACTAACGGCTAGATGAAGCAAATGTGAAAACCCTAATCTAGCCAGTGTTAGTCAATGATTTCGATCCCCTTCTCATTGCTTTCCTCTTCTCTTTATATAGTTCCTAATGTTTCATCCGACTTTAGCTGTCGCTTTCGTGGCCTTCCTACTGGGCCGAGTCCCGTGATTCATCCGAAAGCAGTCACCGAATGAGTGCACTTTAGTCGACGATGATCGACTAAAGGTCTTCTAGAGACAAGCCGAGAAGCTGGCTCTTCAAGCCGACTATCCGGCCATTGCTCTATTTACTCCGGGCCAGGCCTCCTATTCCTTGCCTTGTGGGGTGGTTAAATCCATCCCCTACAGAAGTCCTCTCCAGTCCATCGTGAACTAAAGGTTGTCTAGTTCATGATGATTACGAATTCGAGGGTTTAAAGGAATAGGAGTTCTCTCGCGGGTTAGTTGGCCTGGTCGATGAGTCGCAGAAAGGGCTACGGTAACACTTTCTCTCGAATCTGAATCGTAGATACCCGGATTTTGGCTGACACGCCCTGATTAACTGCCAATCGATTTAGGATAACCGATGGTTAATTAAGACGAAGGCTTAACCGCCGCAGAGTCCGCCGGTTCTTTCGGGAGAGTTTCGAGGCCCATTTAGCATGACGCCGATTTTCCCCGCTCTTCTTTTCATAACATGTCGAAGTGGAATCGCCGCAGGGTCCGCTGGATTTTAGGGGATTTCGAGCTCATTTAGTCCTAATAGCCTAATGATGGCGCCGAAGCTCTTCTTTTCCTTATAAATGGACCTCTCACATTTCTTCAAGTTTTTCTCCCGGATCAAAGGTACTCTCTTTCCTTTATCTCTAACGTTGTTAGATTCATTCAAGCATTCTTCACCGCTCGTTCCGCTGATGCCGGGTCGAGGCTATCGAGGCAGCGAAGGGCAGTCAGAGCGCCGAATCCAAGGAATCCCGACGAGATCTTGTCGAGATCCGAGGCTTATTCATCGCTGGGCGATTCATCGCTGCGATTCATCGCGCTATCTACGCATGATGGACACGTGAATCTATCTCGCTCGTGAGGCTTCGGTCGTGGATGCTACGGACTCAAGCGAGAAGGAAGTGAGAACGCCGCCAGAGATGCAATGGAATGTTCGAGAGACGGGCAGAGCGCTGGCGCCTGTTGACTCGGTCACCCCGAGACCTTCGACCATGAGTCCCCGGAGGGATGATTCTCGAGGCCGAAGTTATTCCCCACCTTTTACCCCAAAGGAATTTTCAAGAGCTTCCTCAACTCCATCCCGACTTATCAGCGCCATGCCTTCTTGGCCGGTCAGGACTGGAGGGCGAGAAGACTAAGTCGATCTGAAGTGTGAAGAGGGCTGGCTATGGTGTCGAGGGCGTTCCTTGTGCCTACGGAAGCGCAGAGACCGGTCTCCTCCGATGGGGTACCGACGGTGTACTAATCCTATTTTCAGGAATACACTGCTGCTGGTTCCCCATCCCGCGACTGATCACAAGATACGCCAGACGCCGAGATCTCGCGATCAGTCAGCTGCTGAATGGCTCGCAACTAGCGGTCACTTTGTCGGTTTTGGCGAGCAGATCGATATGCCGATGAGCGCTAGGTCGCTCGAGGAGATGACCTCGATAACCGATATGGCGATGACACTTACTCGGTGAAGATGGATCGAAATGCAATGTGTGCCGGTCATCCGATAAGACACGTAACTGGCAGCTGTTTACTTTTCCTTAAGTCCGACAGCTCGCCTTCGAGGAGCCTCTCCAAGATGATTATCGAAGTTCTTTGGAACCGTTTTGCGGTAGAATATCCTGTCGCAAACCGTAGTTTATTTGTCGATTCTAACCATGCATTTTTGCTTTGTATGCGTCCGCCATCCTACCTTCCAGCTTTATCCCGAAGATTTCTTGAGGAGTGTCGTTCCGCCGCTTTCCGTCAATCTATCGTTGGTCCGAGATCTCCGCTGAGAAGATCCATGAGCTTAAAGATCGAATCGCCGGCACGCCTCTCACAGCTCTAGACTGTGTTCTTTTAGTCGCAGGTTTATTTGTCGCCCGACTTCTTCGCTTTATGTTTTCGTGGAGTGGAGATCCGATCTTCCGATCGCTCTTCCTATTCGCATCTGTTTACTCAGACATCTTCCCGAAGACATCCAGAAACAAGTTTCCGAGGCAAAGAGGATGGGTACTCTTCCTGATTTGAGCGATAATAATAGCGCACCGGGCTGACTACGGGAAGGACCTCGATGACGGTTCCTCGTGGCCGGCGAGGTTTTCCTTCCTGCCAGAAGCGCGGGAAGGGCAAGAAAAGGAAAAGAGGCGACGCTCGAGTCGAGGAGTACCGAGGAGACGAGATGCCGCCCTTCCTCGGGTGAACCCTGAAGAAGAAAAAGAAGAGAAGGACAAAGAAGAAGTCCACGGGCGAAATTCGGAGAATGCCGATGAGCCGATCGAGCAAGAGGAGGAGGATGCTCGAGAAGAAGAACTTCAGCCCAAGAGGGGGCTTCGAGGCTGAAGTCTCGGGACGGAATGATGAGGAGGGAGTAAGGAAGGGGAGGAACTTGAGACTTCTCTTAATGTCACCGCCGGGTGGTTCTGGGAAGATAATGGCGGTCGCCACTCGATAAGGCGGGAAATGACGAAGACGATGACGAGGCTGTCTCCTGTTCGACATCTCCTCGCCGAGAGAACCCAGTTCCCATCGGGAGGGGCCGCCCACCGGGTATTCTCTTCCCGGTGCCAAGTATCCTAAGGGCACCTGGATTCAGCTTTCCGACAAGGTCGACTTCCACTACGAGGGACCGCTCCCTTAGTGTATGCCCAGAGAAATGTGGAGAGTTTTTCTGTCAATTAAGAGGGAGGGCTAAACCTATTCCCGCTGTGAAAGACCTTATCTTCTGGAGTGAATAGAAGCCGCGAGGGCCAAACCGCTGGTAAACGGCTTGGTCCTCTTTTTTTAAAAATCCTTTACTCCTAACTTTCACGATTTCCATTGTGTCGCTGCGGTTCAGGGTGATAGCACGATGAATGTCGTGATTGATAAATACTTATACACGCTCCTTAAAGGAGCCTTGGACGAAGCCGAGCTGGCCAAGAAAGAGTTTGCCGAGAAGGAGGAGGTTTCGCCGCCAACTAACAAGTCAAGGGCCAATCTGCAGAAGCTCAACGGATGATGACCCGCGACCGCTGCTCAACGCTGATGAGTTTAAAGCCGCTACTGGAATCATCTCGAAGAGTCATCCGCGAAGCTTGAAACGTGAAGAATGCTGATCTCGAAGGAGGGCTTCGCTGCACGCCACCAAAGCGAGATGAGACGCCTCGAGGACTCCAGAATTTTGGAGGTGACGAGAGAAAGGGGAGAGTTGAGGCGAAATGACCGCCAAGGCTAATCGCCAAGATTTGTTCTCAGAGGAGCCGGGTCCCACGACGAGGCTCGGTTACTCCACAGCCAAGCCTTTGGGACGGAAGTGCCTCGAGGCCTTGAAAGGAGCTGGGAACCACATACCGCAAGCTTCTATTGATATGTTCGTCGGCACCCAGAGAAAGTACAACAAGAGGCTGAGAAGCTTAAGGTTGGCGAATTCGGCGTTATCTCGACTTCTCTCGTGGTGGAGTCTCGTGGATGCTCGATTCTGGCGGTCTCGACCTGCATGGTTCCAATGCTGGCTTAATTGACGAGACCGCTGTGAATCTGCATGTCTCGCCACTCATCCGGATCGGAGAAATGCGCGAGGATCCGACGCTTCTATTGAAAACCCTTCGACTGCTTCTGAGAAAGGAGTGCCTGGTCGGGAGCTCGAAATGATGGAGATAACGCTCCTGTCCTCGCGTTTCGACACTTCAGTCGAAGTCGCACTGCCTTCCGTAAGAGTCCCGCCGGGCGGCGAGGAAAAACATCGCAGGTGTCGGAGGATGCGCAGTAAGTTCTCCGATTGCCCAACGACCAAGCTAGGGCTTCGGAGCTTTCCACCTTAATGATCGCGAGTGATCGGGAAGCTTAGTCTTTGTTTGTTGTTTCTTTTGAGTCCCTGAGGACCTGTTGTTGCTTTTTACTTTGCCTTTTGAGGCTTCTACTTTGTTGTTTTTCTTTTGTTATTTCCAACTCTTCAATCATATTAACTGCTTATCTTTTATTGTACTTGTCTATCAAATGCCTGATTTCTCAAGATTCGGTGACTTTGTTTGTTCGAGATATCGAATCGCTGTAGTGTTAAGCTCGCCATGACTTTGTCTCCGCTCTTTGACTCCGATCGCTTGTCATTTGAGTTTCGCCGTTAATTATGAGTTCTCGACGCTGACGGTTCCAAATCGATCCTAACGTAATTTTCGCCGCTCGTGGGCCAGACCTTACTTAGTAAATTACGTGGTGAGTTAGAGTCATTGTCTCCGGCTGTGTTGGTTTAAATCGCAACACGGTCGACTCGCGGATTACGCGGTCTGATCAGGACATATCCAACGTAGGATGCGAAAGTACCGACACGCTTGTTCGAGAAGCCGGAGCGCGTTCGTAGGCATCGCTAATAGGCACGCTAAGGATCGCCCGGCTGAGATCGATTCCTCGGGAGGAGTTTTTTTTTTTTTTTCAGCTGACCCCTTTTTGGGCTGCCTAACGATCCCTTTGTGGGAATCAAGCCATTCAGAAGTTCTTAGATTGTGAGTAAAAGTGGCCTTAGAGGCGATTTACTCGTTTTTACGAGAACGCGGACCGCTGGTCGCTCTTTCGCTTTTTAAGAGATCGAGTAAAAGTGGCCTTTGGCGATTTACTCGGTGAGGAGCTCGCCTCGACTAAGGATGGAAGAGGAGGAGATGTTTGGAGTTCCAAGCTCGCATTGCTTTCCTGGAAGTCTCGAGGCGGTATACTCCTGGTTTGATGACTTCGACTATCTTGTATGGTCCTTCCCGCTGGTTCGAACTTGCGCTTCCACTCTAAGATTTTCAAAACCTTTCTTAAGACAAGGTTGCCCATTTCGAGGGACGGATTTGACCTTTTGTTGTAGTAGCTCGATTTGATGCTGGTAATTCTGATAACGGAGTAATGCTTGGTCGCCTTTTCCTCGATGTCGCCGAAAGGCCAAGCATGCATGCTGAGTTGGCGTTGTGGCATTCGCGATCGTGCAGACTCGCCACATTCTACTGCTGAGCTATTGCCTCGGACAGAGCCATCGAAGGGTGTAGTCTTCGCGCCAGGAGTTGTTCTGCGGGGACCGTGACACCATCTAGTTCATCTGCCCAGCAACCTTTCTTTAAGTCGAAATCGCTTTCCGACCGGCCGATGATGGTCTTGTTAGTCGACTCGCTTGGCCGCGTTTCATGGGTCGGGTCGACATGTTGAGTCGAATTCGCCATCCGTCTCAAATCCTTTGAAATGATGCAGATGAATTGTGAACCGTTGTCCGTGATGATCTCAGATGGGAGCCCGTGGTCGGCAGATTATGTTCTTCCAGATGAAGTTTTGCACCTCCTCGGGTGATGCTGGCATAGGCTTCGCTTAAACCCACTTGGTGAAGTAATCAGAGGACCAGGATGAACTTTTGTCGAGATGCCGCATCAGACCGATGATGTCCATTCCCCATCGCATAAATGGGTATGGAGCGCCGTGGTGGTGAAGAAACCTATCTGTGTATGGTGGTGGCGGACGCTGGCATTTATCGATTGCGCTACAGATGTCTCGCGTAGTCGCGCTCATGGCCGCCAGAATCTGGAGGTTCTTTACTTTAATAGAGTCGTCACCGAAAGTGATTGCCTCCTTTCGTGTTTCGCCATGACGAAGTCTCGCTTTCGGGCGATACATTTGAGTAGTACCTTTGTTGCAGTCCATCGGTGTAGTCCCTCGCCCATGACAACGAGTGTACGCTTACGCCGCTCAGTCGCCGCCAGTCCCCATCGGTGGGCAATAAACCTTCAGCAGATAATCGATGAGTTCCTTTCGCGCCAATCTGTTAATGATCATCTCGCGAAGGAGGTTTTGCTTCGCCGATGTCCATCGCTTCGCTGATCGCTGCTGCAATCGCAGTCCGCTCGGGCTTCGTGGTCGATGCTCGGCTTCTCAATTTTGTGGATTGGGATTGTCCTCTTTGACTTGGTCGTAGCTTGCTTCCTAGAGCGCGAAGGGGCACAGACATTTTCTCCCAGGAACCTCGCGGAGTTCAAGAACTCAAGTCTCGAGGTCTTGGACGAAGTTTGATGTAAGCGTCCATCCTTTGGCTTTACTGTTTGGCGACGGAGCCCCGCGATGAGGGATTCGTGACTCAGCTTCGCTGTTTGACGCCGAAAACTAAAACTGAATGATCGCCGGATGAGTTCTCCCGTTGGTGATTGCAATTGCACTCCTGCTCCGACTTTACTCGTGGGATGAACCGCCGACGGTAGGATCCAGCTTTACACTTGGTGGATGAGGTCTTGCTCCAGCTCCGCGCTAACTCGACAAGAAGTCGGCAGGACCATTGACTTTGCTGCAGCAGGATTCTTGTACACGATGTCATGTTCGCCAGCTCCATCGCCATTTAGTCAACCGGCCCCTGACTGGTTAGTATTCTGCATAACCGCTCGGAGTGGTTGGTTGACAGTACTTTGATCGCGGTGCGACTGAAAGTAGGGTCGCATTTTCTGGTCGAGGTGACGACGGCTAAGGCCATCTTTTCGGTGTTGATATCTCGCCTCCAGCTCGGCCATTCTTTTACTTGTGTAAAATATTGGTTTCTGTTCTCCCGATCTTCGAATGAGTACGCCTGCTGACGGGCGGAGGATGTGACGGCTATGTAGAGACAATGTGTCGCCGCCTCCGCTTCGAGTACTGGTGGGGTCGGAGGTAATGCTTGAGTTGATTGAACGCCTTCTTCGCGATTTTTCGGCCCCTGCATCTAACCTCTTGTTGCCCCTTAGTAGCTCGTAGGGAAGACACTTATCGTTGATCGCGAGATGAACCTGTTGAGAGCTGCTATGCCCGCTAGTCGCTGTAATTCAAGCGCTGTTCTTCGGCTTAGAAGGTCGAATCGCCGAGATCTGCGGGTTAGCTTCGATTTCACTGAGTGACAATGTAGTCGTGAATTCTCGAAGTGACACCGAAGGTACACTTGGCCGGGTTGAGCTTCATCCCGTAGTCGCTCAAGATCTGAAGCAGCGCGTAGTTGTTTAGGTGATCGCCGGCCTTGAGCGATTTGACTAACATATCGCCGATGTACACTTCCATGGGTTGCCGTTATTATCAGCTTAACATTCGTTGACGAAGTCGCTGATAAGTCGCGCCGGCGCTCTTTAGCCCGGGGCATCACTTTGTAGCAGTAAGTCCTCTGTCGGGTGATGAATGCTGTCTTCGCGAACGCCGGGCTGCATCAAGATCTGGTTGTATCCCTCGAAAGCCGCCCATGAAGGTTAGGAGTTCGCACAGCGTTGATTCGACGAGACGATCGATATGAGGAGGGTAACTGTCCTTTGGGCATGCCTTGTTGAGGTCCGCGGAAGTCGACGCGATATGCCCATTTGCCGCTTTTTCTTTTTGACGACAACCGGATTAGCCAACCACTCGGGTATCGGACTTCGGTAATGAAACCTGCATCGAGGAGCCTATCGACTTCTTCGCTTATGGCTTTAGATCGTCCGACCGAAGTTTTCCGCCGGATGGGTTTGAACGCCGGGTCGACGCGGCAGTTCATGAGAGGTAATCGCGGGTCGATCCCCTTCATGTCGAGGTCTTCCAGCGCTAACGCCGAGCTTGTCTTTGATGAAAGAGATGATCCTGAACATATGTCGCCGGACAGGTGACCACTCGATGATTTTCGCCGGGTCGACTCATCGATTGCGACTTCAGCAACTTCCTCCTTCCGAGGGTATATATTGTGGAGTGGTTTACTAACGGAGTCGCATAAGGAAGCCTGTTGCTGCATCTTTACAGCCAGCGATCAGCGCTTCCCGCTTGTTGATCTCCCAATTGTTCGGTTTTGTCCGTCCTTTCCAGGAAACTTGACGATTGATGATAAATCGGCGAACGGCTTTCATGGAATGCAGCCATGGTGTTCCAAGTATGGCATTATAGGGTGCTTTGCGCGAGGACGGAGAACTTGACGGTGCAGGTTATACCACCCGGGCGTGATACCGGAAGACTAATTGTCCCAATCATTTGCTCCGAGGCTTGAAGCCGGTGAGCGTATGAGAGGAAGGCTTCATATCCCTTAAATCAACTCCCATTTTGTCGAAAGTGTCGCGAAGATGAGATCGACCGAGCTGCCGATATCAATAAGGACTTTTATGACCAGGCATTCACCGATGTCAAGGTCGATTTGAGAGGATCAAGTATGGCATGTGGACGCCTTAGTATCCAGTGCGTCAAAAAGTGATCGTGATCATTTTCGACCGAAAGGGCCACTTCTCAGAGGTGGTTGTTGCTTGATGGATCTTGATGGCTCGAACTGAAGTCACCACAGGTGGTGATCCACCCATTATGACGCTTAATGCGGGCCTGGTAGCTCGCATTGATTCGAGCTGCTTCCTCAAATCGCCGCTTGTGTTCTCAATTTTGAGTTTCTACAGGCTGTTTTTGATTCGAGACGCCGCCGCAGATCGGACCTTTCGAACGGTTGAGTTGGACTCGCAGGTCGCCGGGCTCTTCAATTGCTGGTCACGGCGGTCGCCACTTTGACCGATTCTCCGGCGCTGCATTTTGAGATGGTCGCATGGAGGTCGGTGGTTCCTGTGTTTTCGTCAGGCTTCTTCGCAGGTGCAGGTCTTTATCCTGTCGAGGGAGCGTGAGATCGCTTATCGTTGCTGTTCAATTTATCGCGCAGGTCTGGTTGCACTGCGTCGACGCCATCATCAGAGGAGCCACAAGGGCGAGAGTATTTCCACTGTCACGGGCGACGGGATGTTCGCTCTCTCGACGAATCGCTGCGGACCGACAAGCAGCCGACGGAGTGCGCCGGGCTTGCTCTTTCCTCGCCGGGTCTTGTTATTTTGAGACTTCGTGCCTTCTTCTCCTTGTTCTTACTCCAGCTTTTGGTGTTTTGGTGTCAGAGAGGTGGGCATTTGATTGTCCCATTAGTGATCCCCGAAAAACTGCCCGATGAGGACCTTGCATTCCTTCATATCATGGGAATCCCTTTTTGTGGAGGCACCATTTTTTGGCTCCTCGAATTTGAACTCGCTGGTTCAGATGATCTTGACTCGCCTTAGCGAGTCTTGATCCCAGTGGTTCCAGCCTTCTCTCGTGGTGACGGCTGCTGATTTTGAGATTCTCATCACCGACCGAGCTAACGAGCCTCGCTTCGAGTGGTATTTCCACCGAGGAGTGCTGGCGGGCTCGGGCGGTGTCATTTGTTCGGCGTCGCTGTTTTCGCCGCTTCTTTTGCTTAACTTTTCTCTTGTGTCTTTCCATGGATAAAGTTGTGCGAAGCGAAGCATGGCGCCGGAGACAGATTTTGCCGGTTTCGCATAGATCCCGACGGAAGGTGGAGTCGACGGCAAGGTGTTCATCAAAGATCGGACGGCGATATGATCAGGAATATCGATCTTCGGTGACAATAGCCTTGAATTTCTCCATGAAGTCGCGGAGCTTTACGCTGGGGCGGAGTGAGGTTCCACAAATCTGACACGGCCGCTCTGGTTGGTGAACATGATATAATTCTAAGGAAAGCCGCTGAGAGGTCGTGGAAACAGTGACGGAGTTCTCTCGAGGCCGGTGAACCAAGTAAGGGCCGGTCCTTCTAGGGTTTTGACGAGTTGGCAAAGCCGGGCGCTTTGTCTTCGCCCGCCAGTTTGCGCCGTCGCATCGCTATGTTGAAAGACGCGACGCGAGTGAAGGGTCAGAGAGACCTCAAGGTTGGAAGACAGAGTTTCTCCATCTTCCGAGCCGACACGGTAACCTTTTGCGGAAGGGTGTAACGGAGATTCCGCGAGCACATGCTCGACAGCCGGACGCCGCCACCTGGTGGATCTTCGAAGTTGATGTCAAGGACCGACCGCTTCAACGGCTAGTTCGCTTTCAGCAGCGATTGATGTCAGCGGCGCTTTGGTTGTCATTGTCCCGCCAGGTGCTACGCTGGTGGTTCGCTCGGGTAACAGGTGTCGACGATATCTGTGCCGCTGAAGCTTTGCGCTTGCAGCGATAGAGTAGCGATCTTTGCTATCGAGTGATTTGGTCAATCGCCCTTTGCCGCTTGTAGGGCGCAGGCGCGCAAGATGGTTTCCATAGATCAGGAGGGGTAGTGGAGTTACCGTAGTAGGTGTCGCTCGAGCTGGCATCACTCGAGCTTCGCGACTCGCCCGACGAAGAACCGCCGCTGCTAACAACCATAGTACTAACGCTATTTTGCTAGTGGCCCCATGGTGGGCTAACCGCTTGATCGGAAACGCTAAAGAAGATGTGGGTTTAACAAAGACGCCTTATTTATGGTCGGAGAAAACATTCAGTCGGTTACAAGAGAAATGAAGAGAATGCGACAGAGAGGAAGCCGGCTCGATGAGCTACTGCATAAGTACAACTACGCAGATGAAGCAAAGGTGAAAACCCTAATCTAGTCCGCAGTGTTAGTCAATGATTTCGATCCCTTCTCATTGCTTTCTTCTCTTTATATAGTCCTCCTAATGTTTCATCCTTGACCTGTCGCCTTCGTGGGCCTTCCCATCGGGCCGAGAGTCTCAGAAAAGCTGGCCCTTCAAGCTTCTACTCATCCGGTTCTATTTAGTCCGGCCAGGCTTCCTATTCCTTGGGCCTGTGGGGTGGTTAAATCCATCCTCTACATCCTTGTTGTTTCAATGGATCAACGCAACAGCTGTGCGTAAAAAGGTCTTGGTTCCAAGGATGATTAGATGATCTTGCTCTTAATTATGTTGAACCACATGGAAGTCTACAACAAAGAATCTTCCACCGGCTCTGTAAGGCCCAATGGATTTGGAAGCAACGATGAGTCGATCCCAGAAAACGGAACAGCAATCCCAGTAAGAGAAACGGAGACCACAAGTTACATTTAGCACAATACCATGAAAAGTTCCTCTGTACGATTTTCTACTTGTTTGTCCTTTTATTTTGATCACATACCCACTCTTCTCTGTATTTTGTTGGCGTGTAATGATTTACTTATTAAACCTCGTTTTTGTAACTTTGGCTTCCATTTTTTCTTCCAATTTGAAATTCTATGGAATATTATTAATGTCAAGAATATCCATATGCAAAGCAAAATGCCCAGATAAATGTGGAAAAAAATAAGTGGGGACAACATGGTTTTGTGGTAATTTACATACATTTAAATTCTTTTAGATTTGATATATGGTGTTCACTTAGATATCTTTCTTTTAAAAAATCAACTTCATGTAATTATGTAACATTGTTTCTCTCGTATTTGTCTATGTTCCACAAAAGGACTTACAAGTTAGCCTCTGGAAAATACAAGAATGTGCTCAAGTTTTACAATGTGATGGGGTTGACTTCATCACAAAGATCGCAGATCTTTCCATAAACCAAAAATGAGTATTTTGAGGTTGGATTAAGTGTCTCGAGATTAGATAAGCTGATTTCTTAAAATCTAAAAATATATATCAAAATGTAGAAACGTTAGTTCATGGTGATATATAAACCTTTTTTTTTTTTTTTTTTTTTTTGTCGGAAACATTATATAAACATTATTTTTCAAAGTCGACATAGTACAGTTTTTCAAAACATTCTCTTGATTTCATAAAATAAAATAAAAACGTATAAAATAAAAATAACTTACTAAATTTTTTAAAATTACCTATAACCTGCCTCTACGCGGAAGAGACCAAGTTTAACACCCGGAAAATACAAAACAAATGAAAGGAGCGCGTTTATAATATAACGGACACGTGTAGGGTTAAGATTAAATGAAAATGGAGGGTCGAGATCATTCTGTTTGAATCTTATAAGAGGAAGCTGGCGAGAGACGCGATTCATTCATCGTTCCTTTTGATCGTCTTTCTGAAGAGTGAAGATTCTCTGATTGTGTTGCAGGTAAGAGGAGGATTTGGTGTTAAATCGAAAACCTATTCCCATTATCTTTAATTTGAAGCTGTTTATGTAGAATTGTTGAATTAATGTTCTTCTTGTGAGTGAAGTACGCGAGTCACACTCGCTATCTCTGATGGTGTTGGTTCTTAGCGGATAAGAGAAGGATTTGTTGTTTAAGCTGTTTCTGTGGAATTATAGTTCTATTATTGTTCCTTGGAACTTCCAAAATAGTTTTGAATTTATTTAGGTAACGACGAGCTGAGAAAGAAATTTGTGATAGATGGTTAATTGTTCTTGTGCAGGTTTAGATCCTTCCATAGATATGCCTACCGTCAATCTTCAAGATATTGCCCACGAGTTTCCTGGTAGTTACTGCAATTAATTTGTTTCTCCAATTCAATCTGTTGCTCGCGGCTTAATATTTGGTTGTTTTCGTTGATTTCAGATGTTGAGGAGATTCTTGAAAGATCCATATCTGAATGGCTAGGCCTAAATGATGTGCAAAAGATTTCGCTTCAAGATCTGCCGATTTCAGACGAACCAGTGACCGATTTTGCTAGTGGCCTGTATAGGTTCGTGAGAACCAGTCAACTCGATGATCACGAATGGCCTTTGTGTCTCGTAGAAAGACGAGAGAAGAGACTCTCTGAGGTTTGATCTTTCCAGAATCGACCTAGGATCCGCTAGTGGTGTTCCAGGAGATACCTTTGAGCGACAGGTGTACAAACCCAACCCTCTTAATGGCTGTTGTCTCGGCCTTCCTCCGTTGCTCGTCTGGCTCTTGAACTGATTACTGCTTGAATCCCAATCCGTTGCGTCGCTTGCATTGACCGATGCGTCCGAGTTTCTAGCTGAGTCCTCGACCGCTAGGCTTTTCTTTGCTATGGAGACTAGATTGCAATGACCGCATTTGCTTCTGCCAGATTTCTTCCATTGATTTCATCTTCGTCTCGTACTCTGACCACGGTTCTTACTGTTGAAGCCTCTGTTGAAGAATGTCGTTCTCCTCTTCTTTCTCACGCAGAGCAGCTTCAGATTTAAGTACCCTGCGTTGAAGCTCGGAGAGTACAGATGCCTTCACTAGCACCTCGCCTGACTCGTTTGGCTGCGCAGTTGATTTGTTCCCAAA
>JAAMPC010000819.1:0-15007 GCA_016771965.1 Brassica carinata
GTCGGACGTAGTTCAGTTAGAAAGAATTGAACAAGAGATCGAACTGCCTGGGCGAGTTCATCTAGTATGAGCGTTTATCATAGAAGCGGGCATGTCGAAGATAACGCTAGGGGTTTCTGTAATGCGGAGCTCTGAAGTTAAAGAATTGTTAGATCCTTCGAGATGAACAGAGGTCTGCGGAGAAGATAAAACTAGAACACGAGAAGCGACCAGGCGTTCTAAGTCCTGCCTCGCTGGCCTAACCACCTAAGTTCTAAGTTTTCGAGCTAGCAGGAGTTCTCTAAGTCTAGATTCTCGGATTTTGGATCCCTTTCTCTGCTCCAACCATCCTTATATAGTCGTTTTAGGTCGGTGGTCCGTTTACCCTTTGCCTTTGGGCCCAAGTTTATCTCTTTTGGAAATATTCCATTTTCTGTCGATCTTCGTAGTTATCCTCGAGAGTTGACATTTATCCACAGAAACTTAGCATTTATCCTACTTGTGAGTTAGGATAAATCGTCATAGCTCTGTTGGGCTTGGATCTCCAAAATCGTAAGTGAGTATGTGGACATGTTTTAAGCCCTCGAGCGTTCATACGATTTCGGAAAGATTATCTCTTCCTAAAATATATCGTATAGCCTAAAGAATCGTGTTGAGTCGATCGTCCTTGTTTTACGATACACTTTGGAAGAACCAACCTTCTAGATCCAGTCGTAAAACTTAGGATAACTCCAATCGAGCGAACCGAGGAACATTAGGTCCGTAGCTAAGATGTTACGACTTCACGGAAGCCACGAGGTGCGATCTAAATCGGACGGGCTGGGAATAGGCTGGGCCGCGAGGCAGGACGGATGAGCTGCGGCGCCATCGAGACCAGCAGGCGAGCTGGCGTCGGCGCCAGGACCAGCAGGCGAAACTGGCGTCGGCCAGGACAACGGCGGCTGGCGTCGGCACCGGGACCAGCAGGCGGCTGGCGCCCGGCCCAGGCCAGGTCGGGCGTTCGCGCCGGCGCCGGGGGCCTTGGTGCGGCGTCGTTATTTTCGATCCAACCTTTGTTGATTGTTTTCGCGGAAATTCCGTAGACAGGAAATGATCTTAGCCGTTGATTTGAGATAACGCGTCTTGACCCAACAGAGAGTGGATATTCTAATTTGAGAAAATCTCGTATGACTTCTTTTCAAATCATCACGAAACTTTTTGTTTCGAAATTACTTTCGAGATTATCAGTCGTTGATTCCGTCGTGACGATTTTGACCCCAACAGGTGGTGGGATGTTCAAAAGCATTATCTTTCCAAGATTTGGAGTGCCCAGAGTAGTGATAAGTGATGGAGGCTCACACTTCATTAACAAGTTGTTTGAAGGGCTTCTCAAGAAGAAGGAGTGAAGCATAAGGTGGCAACACCTTATCACCCACAAACCAGTGGCCAAGTTGAGATCTCCAACAGGGAAATCAAGGGCATTCTAGAAATTGTTGGGACTAAGAAGAAGTATTGGTCAGATAATCTTGATGATGCACTTTGGGCCTAGGACAGCCTACAAGAGTCCCTTGGGTACCACACCTTTCAACCTTGTGTATGAAGGCTTGCCACTTGTAGAGCTTGAGTACAGGCATTGTGGGCTGTTAAGTTACTGAACTTTGACATCAAGAATGCCAAGGAAAAGAGGCTTCTTCAACTCAATGAGCTGGATGAGATAAGGATGGATACCTTTGAGAACTCAAGGTTTTATAAGGTGAAGACTAAGGCCTTTCATGACAAGCACATCCTCAAGTGAGAGTTCAAGGCTGGAGATCAAGTCCTTCTCTATAACTCTAGGCTGAAGTTATTTCAGGAAAGCTCAAGTCAAGATGGTCTGGTCCATTTGTGGTTAAGGAAGTGAGACCTTATGGAGCTATTGTGCTTTGGAACAAGCAAGGTGGAGACTTCACAATGAATGGTCAGAGAATCAAGCAGTACATGGTCACCACACCAGCGGAGGATGGGACATCAACCCCACTCTCTGATCCTTCCCAGCCTAATCTCAAAGGAGCAAAGTCAAGCTAGTGACTTTAAACAAGCTCACTTGGGAGGAAGTCCCATGTCTATCCTTGTAAATATTGCATTAGGATTTCTTTTGAGACATTTGGATGAAAAGTAATGAGTATGGTCGAGATGGTTTGAATAAGGCTTGGAAAGGCTGAAAAAAGGTGGAACGGCTAGGAACTGAGGCCAGGACAAGCCGGCCAGTCTTTGGCGAAACGCCGGGTGGTATACCGGGTGGAGCTACCAGCGGGAAAGATGGCTCGATCAGGAACCAGAACACGGCCAGCTTTGCCGAGACAGATGACCAGCGCGGACAGGCGACCTGTTCGAGAGCGAACGGCAGCGTGGCTGCATATGCGGCGGGGCGGCATGCCAGCGGGACCCGGATGCATGTACGAGCGTCAGAAGGCAGCAGCGGCTGCATAGCGGGGCGGCATACCTGCGGGACCCGGATGCACGAACGTCGGAGCGGCTGCATATCTTGTAGGGACGGACAGCGGGATCGAAATGCACAGGACAGAACAGCGTGACCTGTCTAGCGGGACAGATGTACAGATCAGCTTAGCGAGAAGCTTCGGGTCTGTCGATCCAACCCGACCAGCGCGCGATCCGCTTACGACCCAGGTAAGTTTTTCTTCCCTTTTCGACCCAGACCGACCTGGCTCACCCCATAACCTAAAATCGTGTCTCTCTCCTCATTTCATCCTCTTCCCAAATCTAAAACCTCCTAGCCTCCATTCACCAAAAACCTCATATCTCACTCAAATCTCCACCAAATCACTCCATTCTTTTTCCTACACCCAAGTCTTCACCCTCTTAGTCTATTTTCTTGAATCCATTCATCTTTTCCATTCATCCACAGCAAGGTATGGTTTCTTTAAGTTCAAATTCGTAATGCTCATGAACCCTACAAATTTGAACTTGAAATTTGACCATTCTCTTGCTAGATTCTGTGAAATAGACTAGGAAAACTTATATATCATTTTGGGTAGTTGATTTCATGCTGGAATTGGTTTGAAATTGAACTTTGAGAAATTAGAGTTCATGAGATTTGGGGTTTTCACTAATTGTTAAATTGGGGTTGATTGTGGTTTATATTGATTGGATAAGCTGTTCTAGAACTTGATTAAGTTGCAATTTCAATCTGATTGATGATTTCTCTTGAGTTTGGCTTGATTGAGATTCTCATGTTCATTAAAAAAATTATGAGCATGGGAGCTTGATTGCATTGATAGCTTTGCTGGGTTGCTGGTATTAAATTGAGCTCACAATTGTTTACTCAAGTTTCTCTCATTCAAAAGTTTTCTCCTTCCTTGTGATTAATATTTTCCAAGACTTAAAATTTGTCAGGTACCAAATGGGGAGGAAGGATGCAAACTTGATTGAAGAGAGAGGGTTGAGGCTGCTCAAAGACTCCTTAGTTTGGGAAGAGTTAGGCTCCATGCATGAATCAGAGGAGGGCGTGACAACAAGCTTTGGCCATGCTAAGGAAGAAGGCACATGCTAAAAGGGATGGAAAGAGAGTTGCTGTTGATGAGAGTGTGGCTGATATTGCTCACAAGCAAGCCCCTCCCAAGAGAGCTAGGCAAAGGACTAACAGTGTGGGAGCTCTTGTTTTAGAAAGGGAACAATGGAGGTCATCATGAACCAGCTCCCACCACCAAAGCTAAGGCACCAAGAAAAAGTGTGACACCTCCTCCTTTGGAGCAAGAAGGTGCAAGTAGTGGAGAGGAACCATCTCAGGAGGGCAGTGAAGCTGAGCAGGATCCTAACACAACAAAGAACTTTAATGCTCACAGGGATAGAAAGAAGAAACCCACTGAAGATGAGCTGTTAGAGCAATTCGAGAAGAGGTGTTTCTTGGCCTCAACCAGATTTCTTGATAGGATGGTCCTGAAGGAGTTAATGAATGAAGAAGACATCCAAGAAATGCTAGACCACATGCACATGGGCAGCCTCTACGCTATGGCTCATCCTACACACAAAGGGTCTCATGCCAATTCTTGGCATCCTTGGAAACCACCTTTCACACCTCCAAGCATGTGAAGCAAGGATGGGGAAGATACAGTTCAAGATTGATGGGCTGAGCCTACTCCATGGGCTTCAAGGAGATTGAGGAAGTGCTTGGCTTTCAAGACCAGAAAGAGACATCCTTTCCCAAGCTTGCCAAGGTCAAAAGAGATGAACATCACAAGCCTGACCTGTTATCAGGCAAGAAAAGGAGTGCCAACCGGGACAAGAAGCATCCATTAGACATCCTTGGTGCTTTCTCCACAGGTTGCTTGTCCATATCATATTCCCCAGGAAGGAAGTAGGAACAGTCTCTGGAGATGAATGAAACTTCTACACCAAGCTGTCCAGAAGTATGCTCTACCCCTCATCTCCCTTTGGTTCCCAGCGACCTACAAGGATTTTGGCATGGTGGGATTCTTTGTGCAGCCTCATGTACTATAAGGATCGGGCCTGGTCAAACAGAGACCCTGGCCTCAGATTGGGATTGGTGGCTTGATAACACCATTGCTTGCTCACATGAGGATAAGTTTGGGAAATGATCAGCTGGTCCCTCTTTCATGGATCTAAACTACTTGAGGTCAGCTCACTACTTCTCTGGGAGGTTCAATGGGAAGTGTGTCTACTCCTACCTTAAAGGTGCAAAGAAAGTTGAGCTGGTTCTTCCTGATTATGCTCTCACCATTGAGCACTCCAGGAGCAATCGATTTGATATCAGTGAGAAGCACCTCCTTAGTCACAGAGCCCTTGGTCCCATGACCTTGAAAAGCCAAGAAGAGGGCAGACAAGGCAGCCATGTTTGATGAGGGTCACTCTAGCAGAGCCACTGCACACCTCTTTGGTCCCCTCGTTACCGCCGACCAGTACACTGCCTCTTTGCCCTTGGTCCCGCCAAGCTCATGACCATATCAGCATTCTTCAGAGGTGGAGCAAAGCTCATGATAGAACCATCTACAAGCTCACACACAAGTGCAAGGAGTTGAGTAGGACTGTGAAGAGGCAAGCTGAAGCTTCAGCTCAGTTCATCGAAAAGTGAGATGTTTTGACTAGAGGAGCTGTGGCGGTTGCAAAGCAAAAACTTTGACCTTGATGCCTTCCTTGCCCCTCCACCTCGGCCACTTGTAGATCCATCAGCATGACAATGAAACAACTTCTTAGTGCAAAAGGAACCCACCAGCTCTCAATCAAGTCCGGTAATGAATCACCTTCACTTGACTCCACCTACGAGGAAGATGACTCGAGTGAGGCATCAGCCTCTTCTCATGCTCCATAGAGGTACTCCTTCACCTTATCATTGTACATACCATTTGTCTTTGCATTTAGTTTTCTTTTAGGCCCTTCTCTCCACTTAACAAACACAGAGACTATGTGAATTAAGTGTGGGGAGGTGCTGCGTTGCTGATCATCTTGTGTTTCTTGTCATAAGCATGCATTTCTAGATAGCTATTGCATAGAAAAACCATAAAAATTTGAAAAATACAAAAAGAATCATGTAGTTGCATTAGGATTGAGTCTAGAGCATTCATTTAGTTGCATAAAAAAAAAATATATTAGAAGTCTTGAGCATATAGGATTGCATCATGCATAGGGACAAGGATGATATCAACCTTGTAAAGAGCTCATGCTAAGTTTTCAAATTGATAACCTTTGTAATCATGGCAAGTAGCTTGAGCATCCTTTAGTAAGCTTGTAGACTTCGAGCCTTGAAAACTCTTATGAAACTCATTCATTGTTAAACCTCACCTTTTGAAGTAAACTCCGATCTTATTTGAACTTGATGTCTCTTGCTTATGGTTCTTTGTGTGCTGAGTCATGGCTATACACAATTGAGTTGTCTCATCCATTTTGCCAATCTTTTTAGACAAACTTAAGTGGCACTCCATTACCTTAAACCCTTCCCTCCTTTCAAGCCTTCATTGTTTGTTGAGTGAGGCCTTCTTTGGAAAGCTTTACATGTGCATAATGTTGAGAGTATTGGAACGACAATGCTTGGTCTCCTTTTAGCTAGATTAGACTCTCATATTGTCTAGCTTCTAGGATGAGGGTGAGTGTTGGGAAGATTGATCTTGGGAGTGTAAAAAAAAAATAGAGGAAAGAAAAGGTTGACTCATGGAACTCTAAGTTATAAGTGATTAAGTCTAGAAGGGATAAGGGAAATAAAAAATTATAAGCTTTAGTTTTTAAAAAGTCTTGGCCCCATAATAAAAAGAAAAAAGAAAAAGAAAAAAGAAAAAGAAAAAAATTAATAAAGGGCAATGTTTAGAAAGAGCTGATAAGAGTTTAAAAATATGAAAAATCTCTTGTATACTTCCAAAGAAAGTTCTAAGTGAGAAAGTATCTTTGAGTGTTTTGGGGAAGTCTTTGGGTGAGAGAAGTGAGTGGGGTTGGCATTGAGATTAAGAGTGTAACTTATGTATTTGAGAAAAGTGTAGAACAATGGAGATTGAGCATTGTATGCATGAGTTGATCCCTTTCTTAGATATATTATGTGCAATGTCAAAGCTACTTTGTTTTGAGAGTAAACCACCTTTAAAGACCTTCTTGAACCCCTTGATTTACTTTGCATCAAAGCTTTCTTTTTACCAAACCAAATGACTTGGACCATTTGACCATTTCCAAGATTTCTATTGAGTTTGATTAATGATTGTAAGGGAGTTGATGGATTTGTTGTTGGTGGATTCATGATGATGAGTGTAGAGGTCACAGGAGTTAAGATAGGCCTAGAAGTTAGAGTTCAAAAAGTCTTTGCTCTTGCTATTTGGTATGATTATGCAAGGTTATTAGTTTGAAAATTAAAAGAGCTTCTTTGGTTATCAGTCCCCTCTTTCAAACCTCTCCTCCTTAATTCTTGAAAGTTTACTTGTGGACAAGTAAAGGACTAGTGTGGGGGAGTTGATGTCTTGAATATTTTCATTGTTTTAGTCATCTTTATCATGCATTATTTATCTTATAGATTATGGTTTAGGCATCTTTAGGATCCATTTGTGTTCTCATCTTACAATTTGGTGAAAGTTTTATCTTTGAATCATAATCTCGTCTTATCTTTGTGTTCTCGATTGTTTGATTTCATCTTCTTTCTTTCTCTACATGATTAAGCTTGAATCTCTCATGGGTTTAAGAGTAAGCATGTGGAATGGTGAGTGATCCATTTAAGATTCATGGGTTAGGGTGATTAAGAGTGATTAAGTGTAGATCCAAGGTGTTTAGTGTTAGATCTTTCTTTTCCATGCATGATTGAGTGTTTTTAATGCTATATTTGGGTTGGCCTCTCAAACATAGAGCTTTAGGCATTTAGCCGGGAAGGTGTTGATGAAATGCTTGAACCAACTCATCTATGCTTTTAGCTTGCTTCCTAAGGGATTAGTTGTTAAAGAAGCTAGGATTGCTATTAGACTCATTTTAATGTTTGCTTTGATCATTACAGTCAATGGGAATTGATGTACTTGGGTGATCATTGCAAGAAGCATTCATCTAGGGATAGAGTTTGTTCAAGCATAGTGTCTAGGCATAAGGAATTAGATTGATTGAAAAGTTGACATCTTGGATTGAACCTTAATCACTTAAGATCAAATTCCTATACCCATGGATCTCATCTCCTCATATTGAAAGAAAGTTTCATCTTTTATTGCATTTAAGTATTGTCTTAGTTTAAAAATCATCTCTCTTAATGGTTGCATCTAGATTAAGCATAGGCTTGCATTCCCTTGCTTTAGAATCACTTAGAACTGGTTTGACATCCTTTATATTATAACATTTGATTAAGACCCTTGAAAAATCTTAGCATCACTTGGCTAGATCGTCGTCGATAATCTATAAATGTCGATCGACGGTGCCAAAATGTATCGATCGATATTCTATAGAATAATCGTCGACACTTTCTAATTGAGCGAATTGAAAGGAAGATCATTAGATCTACTCTATAGAGGAATCTAGAAGGCAGAAGCTGATGGATTTGTTCATATGAAGTTGAGCTTTACAATATCATGCATACAACTTGTTGGCATCTATATGATTATAATCTTGATTACCTGAATAGAAACTCTTAGTATAGCTACTTTCCTTTAATTGTAAAAACCCCTCAATCAATCATCTGAGCAATTTACTTGCTTAACAACCTGCTATTTTACTTTAATCATATTCAACCTAGGTTAATCACCCTGATTAGATCTTATTGGTTCCCTAGCTCTTTGTGGATTCGATCCTAAGTACTACAACTAAACCTCTTATTTGAGAGAGTAAAGTCACTCCTTAGGGTAATTTGAGTAGACATCAGACTTCACATTCCTCAACTTAGAATTTTATTTAAATTAGAATATTGGTTCTTAGAAAAAGTAGATTAACTTGTTTAACCTGAAATTCAATTTATACCATGCCATTTTTCATAGAAGATGAAATCTACTATCTGTAGAACATAATTTAAAAAGGATATATTCGTGCATCAGTCTACATATACATAAATAGTGTTGAAATGATTGAACATGGACAAAACAACTCACCAGCACTCATAAATTAGTCGGATCACTTAATGTTGTAAATGATCATTTTGACCACAAGAAGAAAATGAAGAGATATTTCGTTCGAGTGTCATCAATACTATTAAGAAAGAGTTTTAATAAATCTATTTAAAAGGTTATTTGGACCCTTTCATTACTAACTTAACATTTAGTATACACAACCAACAATTTAATTAACTATGGAAATATAATGTATATCTTCAAAATACGGATCCATACTGTTATGATTCCAGATCTGTTCGTATATATTAATTAGATTTATTACCTTGGTAGATACAATTATTACTAGAGTTATATCATAGAGCATTTACCCTCTAGCACGTTATATATATTTTGTTTCATATTAAATAACATAATGCGTTGTCTTATATACATAGGTGTTTCAATTAATGGTATTTTTATACGTGAATCCTATATAATGTTTTCAACGTATATAAATAGTATACAATGTATATTTTCTTCATTTTTAACATATCAAGATGCATGTATTGATTTCTTTTAGACTATACACAATAGTATACAATGTTCTTTTAATAAAACCTATAATTGTTTATTGACTTTTAGTTATAATTAAAACAGACAACCTATAACTTTTTAAATATGTACATACATTTGGTATAAACCATTGTTTATATTAATTTCACACCACAATTCGATACAAACTTTTATATAAGTGTTCTCTCTGTACATATGTGGTAAATCAATGAAATATACAAATATTACATGTGAAGTTGAACCAGTTCAACCAAACCCACCATCTACATGAATAGAAATGTTTTCTACTGTGAAAAGCGATATATAATGTTCTCAGCCATTCATTTCTCAATCTTAGGCTGATCATTCTTTAGAATCATCTTATAAAAACGTTACACATGAGTCTCACAACCAAACGATATTGTGTTCTACCTGAAAAATCTCTTCCAATGTATTCAGCCTTCAAATTTCGCAATTTCACAGTTTAACAAGTCTGAAAAATAAAACCAACATTATACACCATAACAAGGATTTAATAGGCCATGTCTCTTAAAACCAAAATTATATATTTTACATTAAATTATTTTTAGAAAAACAATTTATAATAAAATTTGTTATTTAAGATAAGTTTTAAAATTATTAAAAATCTGATAAATCTATATTATTAAATTAGTCAAATATTTTCCAAGTAAATATTAAGTTCCACTAGCTTAACAAATGTAGCTTTTATAAAATGCATACAAAAAGAGAATATGTTTTGCCATTCTGGTTTTGGTGAAATAATGTTGGTTCCTTTCGAGTCTGAGTTTTGAGTTCTAAACATTTGGACATAGGTATTTATTTTTAAATTTTGGTTTGTTTGGGTTCATGTCTATTTGGGTCCAAATTTCAAATACATATAAAATACCTATAATTATTGAATCAGTAAAAGACAGGATTGGTTTGGTGTTCAAGACTGGAGAATTGAAAAGAAAACCGTACTGGAACACAATCTGAAAACCCAAAAATATCCAAAAATGTTTAAATACACAAAAGTCCCCAAATTTTACCTGAATCTGATCGAGGAACCAAAAATTGTCAATTTTTCGAATGCCTGAAATATTTTTAAAATTGAAATTTTACCCAAAATAGAAAAAATATAATAAAAATAGCCCAAAACTTAAAAGTATTTGTAATCCCAAAACACATTTGAGATACCAAAAATAATATACACAAAAGTCAGATACTTTGGGTACCCAATCGGATCTCAAATAGAACATGGATTAGAATAGAGATCTAGGTCAAATATAATATGTATTTTCCTTGGACTGACCAAAACAGAAAACCATAATGATGGCTTTCAAAATTTTAAAAATCTAATATAATTAGGGTTGATTGGTTTGGTTTCCAGGTTTAGTAAAATATCCAGGCCTAAGAGACTATTACATAAAAGTGTACATAAATTTTTCAAAATAAACTAATTCATAAATTATATAAGAAACCGTGAATTACAACAATTCTAAAATACTAATTCATAATCTTTGATTACAATCCCAAAGTCAAAATCTAGTATCTAATTGTAATATGAGCACTTGTATGTATCTGTAAGCTCATGATGGTATATTTATCATTTTTGGCAAGATTCAGCATCGCTTACCCTAAGACATTGAAATGGGATCAAACATGTCTTCGCTATCTTCAAAGCGAATGATTTATGATTATTTTATCCTAACAACTCAAGCTGAGAAATGGTTGGCTTTGCAGGCATTTATCTTATCTCCATAAAACTCGATCACAAGATATATTTTCAGAGTTGGAGGAATTTGTGTATCACGGCCTCTAAGAAACAAACACTTGTTGCCACTTTGTCAAACCATGCTGAAATAATTTCTCTCTGAGGAAAGTAGAGAATGAAAGGCTTAGATAAATAAGTTAACACATCTAATCAGATAGTAGTATCTACATTAGTATAAAACATACCAATCTTATATGAAGATAATGCATGTTTTTTCAAACAAGGAAAAATACATCAAAAAGATATATCCAAACATATAACACTGAAATTCTTTTCATATACCCAAGAACCTGAAATGAATATAGAAATTGAAGTGAGATATTTTTGATCCAATGACAATAGTGTAGACCTCTTCATGAAGTCATTACCCACTACGATATAGAAAACACATTTACAGCATTACCATTGGAATATCTCTAAACAAAAGTTTTAAGCCATTTTTTACTTTCGAGGAAATTTCTGAAATAGTACTCTTTTACCTTAGTATAGTTTCTCCCACTGAATTTTCCTTGAATGATTTTTAACGTTGCAACTAGAAGCCTTACAATCGGCGTAATGACAATGGACTCTAAGGAAGAGTGTTAGGCCCTGTTTCTTAGGGTTCTTAGCCTAATATAAGAGCCGTCTCTTAAATTTAACTAAGAAAATTAAGAACCATCTCTTAAATATCTTATTTAAGAGTCGGTTAAATAGTTTTCTTCGTTAAAGATTAAAGGCGGTCCTTTATATTAAAACCCACCAAGAACCCCCAATAAACATGCCCATACAAAAGTCAAGGAACACAATCATCTAGTAATAAATGTCTAGTCTATGTCATAATGTAACAAAATTTTATCTGTCTAATATCTTGCCTATATAAATAACTGTGAAAGACATTTTTTTCAGCCAAGTAACCCAGAGAGATCCTGCATTTGTAAAAGTTCCACACATACTTCAGCGAAACACCAATTTAAAATCCTCGAGCAGTCAGCTAGCTAATCCACCTTCTTTTGGGCTTGCAAATGTTATTCCATGCTACTCTAGCTCCTCTGGAAGATGATGACTTGCTCGTCTATAAAAAATCCTCACAGAGAGTCGGTGTGGAAAGTCTTTGGCAAGTTAAACACATAGCTCCAAATATTTACCTTTCCATAAATAACTGAGGTGATAAGTTTGATTTTTCATGCAAAAAAAAATATTTCATAGGAATGGAGTTTCATGTGATTTTCTCTAGGAAAGGCTGCAAAGTTGATTGTGTGATGCGACCTGGTTTTAACGAGAAGCCCATGTATCTTGTTGGAAACACTCCTATTTTATTCCAAAAAGTCACTCAAAACCTCCTACTCTATGTCTAAAAATCTTTCAAAGAAGAACTTTGATTTAGTTGGGTTTATGTCCAACCCAATGAAGAGCTTAAACTCATTTAATACCTTCTAAATACTAGACAAGAAGTGTCTGTATCCATAACAGAACACCAATAAATCATCAACAAACAAGAGATGTGAAACTAGAGGTTCATAACACTTTGGGTGAACTCTAATCTGTCCATGCCCTACAGCCCATTCAAGGAACTTTAAGAGGACCTCGATGACCATTATGAATAGATAAGGAGATATTGATTCACCTTGTCTAAAACTGTTTTACTTCCAAAGAATCCAGTCAATTATCCATTCAAGCATGGCAGAAACATGGAGATGAGATGCATTCCTTGATCCATGTTTAGAAAGAGGTGGAAATCCATGTACTTAAAGAATTTTTCATAAAAATCACATGTCATAGTTTTAAAAGTTCTTCCTAATGTCAACCTTCACAATAGAGCTCTTTGAACATGACACTTTCTCATAGTCCATGATAAGGTCAGAAGCAAGCAACACTCAAGGCCACAACCTTGTAAAAGCAGCTTAGTTCTTGCTAATGCACTCATTTAAGATTGGCTCCATAAGGTTTGCAATCTTTGAAATAATTTTATAAACCACATTGCAACAATTGATTGGGAGGTAGTATCCCAGAGAACAAGCTTATGTTGACTTTGGTATAATAACCAGATTTCTGCTATTCAAATCCTTAAGAAAACGACCATTACAGAAAAGCTCTTTTATTGGTTCAGTGACATCTCTACACTGCTCCAAGAAGCTCTGAGAAACTCAATATTATAGCCATCTAATCCCGAGCACTTATCCTTAGGCATTGAGAAGACTATTTTAGTTATTTCCTCATCGAGAATCAATCTTTGAAAGTAATCTATCTGGCTTGAAGAACAACAGAATGACAGAAGATTTTCCAACTCAGTGTTTAAACAAGCTGATGCCAGTGCTCAACCTCCCAAGATACCTGAGAAACAGTCAGTTGTATGAGCTTGCAACTCATCCATGCCACATCTGAAACTTTTATCTTGAAAAACCAGAAAAAGAATGTGGTTATGAGCCGCATGTTGATCCACCATTTTGTGATAGAAAGCAGTGTTTCTGTTCCCAAGGTCATACCAATGAACTCTAGATCGTTGATGATAAAACTTTTCTTCTGCCTTAGCAAGAGTATGCCCTTTCGTTTTACAGTATGCTCCAAATAAGATGTTTCACTGTCCATATAGGTTAAGCGTCTTTGCAATTTAGAAATGACATTTTCTGATCTTTAACCGGTTAGAAATTCCACTATAAGGCCTCTGATTTATCCTCCTCGAATCTTTCTTTAGCAGTTTCAAAGACCTTACCAACTTAATATGATAAGTTCCAATAATCGAATCCGTCTGCCACACTGACCTAACTTTTTCATTGAAGAGCGGGTGATCTATTATATGATTGAAGAACTTGAAGGGTGTTGGAGCTCTTCTCCATGCAGATGGAAAGTGAAAGAGAGAAGGTGCATGGTCCGATTGATCGGTTCAAAAATCAGCATAGCCGTCTGGAAACCGCTGTCAAGTCTGGTCGATGAGAGCATCAGTAAATCTTTTTAGATATGGGATTTTCTTCCTGATTGTTCCACCACGTAAAAGTAATCCCCTTACACTGCGTTTTGAAAATTTACGCATCTTACATTGCCAAATTCATATTAATTATACCATTTGTATCCACATCCTGGTCCTTAGATTGAGAATGATAGCTAGTCGAATGATTTGATTGAAATCCCTGATAAAACCCAAGGATGGGACAAAACTGGCATGATAGAATTCAGATTTTCCAGCTCCTACAGTAGACCTTTCCTTGATTCCACTTCATTGAATCCATAAAAAAGAGTTACAGTCACACTGGTACTATCCAAAGGAAGAAAGAAACCACAAGTAACGCTTGAGAATTAGACATGTAGATTGTTGTTATTATATTTGGACTGCTTACAACAATGGTCCTAACAGTGTGATGTTGATCCCAATTTGCAAAATATTTCCAACCACAAGTAAGAGCTTATATTATCCTGTCTTCTACTAAAGGGTGGTATATGTATTTATTAATATGATCCAAAGAAGGAATGTGGTTATCTACCCACTCCTTGACCGTAGTGTGGCATCCTTCACTGTTGAGTCCTCTTACATTCCACACAAAAACATATTTGATAATAGATTAGTGACGTCTGACCTTGCGCCACTCTTCGGTTTAGAAACCAAGAAGAAAGGTGATAGATTCTGATCCATGTTGCCCTGAAGATCCTGCAATTAATGTTTCACATTGACGATAACCAACTATGCAAGCACATCATGCACTTTTGACCCCAACAGTTAGCCCCGGCTCGTAAGATCGGGCGATTTTCGCGGCTGAATGGTTAATTTTCTGAAAATCGAGAAATTTGACTAAGGTTCTTTTCATGAAAAACCTATGTCATCTCCCCTTTTCTTATAAATAGCCAGCCTTCCTTCTCATTCTTCACATCTTTTCAAATCCTCTCTTCTTCTCTCTCAGAAAGAAAATGTCTCATCCCAAGTTCAAAAGAATGATTCTGATGTTGAGATGGAAGAGGCCAGCCAAGCTCGTCGGTTCGGCCAGCCAAGCTCCGGCGGTTTCAACCGTTCAGGGCTACTCCGTCCCTCATTGATGGGTTTGACTCTTTCAAGGCTAAGCTATCCGGCGCAGTGCTGCGAAAGGCTCGGCGGGCGAGACTGAGGCGCGATGTTCCTTCGGCTCCACTCCTTTGCTGTTTCTGCGATTTCATTGCTGCTCGCCTTGGCCTCTTCGCCTGTTCTTCGATTCTTAGCCCCAAAGTCCCACCCGATGCCCTCCTGCCTGCGGAAGGGGTTACTGTTCCTGAACAGATTCCTGATGTTCAG
>JAAMPC010000820.1:0-15000 GCA_016771965.1 Brassica carinata
CTCACAAATCTTAAAAGCATCACCTCTTGAACCAACTCAATCCGCCTCTACACCCAAGCCACAGATGCATCTTCATCAGACCAAAGCAACATCAAAACCGCTCCACTCGATGCACCACAACAACCCTCTACCCAACGCCTCTTCTCGCTTAACAAAGGTCGGGTTTCCAATGTTTGATGGAAAAGAACTCAAGGAATGGATTTACCGATGCGAACAATTTTTTCCATCGATAATACTTCACCGAGTTAAAAGTCCGCTCTCTTCATATGACCGAAAAGCTCTCCAATGGCACCATGGGTATATCGCTAATCGTTACAACATATATCCTCTCTGGCCGGATTATGTTAGTGCTATATCATCAAGATTTGGTGACTTATACTATGATCCTCTCGCTGAACTCGTTAGCCTCAAACAAGGCAGTGACCCTATTGATGAATACCTGGAAAAGTTCGATTGCACGATGACTCGTCTCACACTTCCACCGAACACGCTGAGCATCTTCTTAACCAACATGAACCAGCATCTTGCTCTCCATGTTCGACAGTTCAACGTAACTACCGTCCAGAAGCTGCTCGCATAGCCAAACTCCATGAGCTCTCTCTTCATCACACTCCAGCAAAGTCAGCTCGGTCTTCTTACAATTACTCCCAGAAACAAAACTCATCCCAACCATACAAGAGCCAAACGAACACAGCCCCAGCACAGAATACAACACCACTCCTCGCCAATACACACCATAAGAGACTCACATTCGAGGAGATGCAAGAACGCGAACGAAAGGCTTGTGCATGTTCTGTGAAGAACCATTCACACCGGTCACCAGCTAAAACATAAGAGATCTCAAATCTTATACTTAGAAGGTGAGCAAGGAGATATATCTGAGGTCGATGATGAAGAAGAAAATCCCTCAGATACTAAGAACCTCGCCCAAGACGATAAGCCAACGATCTCGGTCCACGCTTTAAACGGCTTGCCAACTTACAACTGTATGCGAATCATGGGCCAACACGGAAAGAAGCTACATATTCTTATTGATCCAGGAAGCACTCACAATTTTCTCGATCTCCAAACCGCAAAAGGTCCGGTTGCAACTTGCTACCAACAAAGCCTTTGTCAGTATTAGCAGCTGGTGGCGATCTGGTCACTAACTATAAGTGCAGCGACTTCATGTGGAAAACTCAAGGCTACACATTCAAACAAAGATACGAACTTTACCTATTGGTTGCAGTGATCTCGTACTGTGCAGTGGCTCTCGACGCTAGGTCCTATCCTTTGGGACTTCTTAAATCTCTCGCATGGAATTCAAATTCAACGGGCTCAAGCATGTCCTTAGAGGGATCACACCAAACGACTCAAAGGTCATCTCCAGCAGCAGCCTGAACAAGTTAATGTTACAGGAATCACAATTGGCACTTCTTCACCTTCGAAAGTCGATGAAACAAAACCAGACCAAAGCCTAAACCCAGAAACAATTCTCTATCATATCGGCTCGACACAACACAAGATACTTCAGGTTCATTACAACGCCTTCTCGATTCTTACTCAGACATCTTCACGAACCTTCTGAACTGCCTCCTTTCCGTAAGGGATTCGACCACAAGATACCCCTGGAATCTGGCGCCAATCCAGTGAACTTACGACCATATCGCTATTCATCAATTCAGAAAGATGCCATCGATAAAATGGTCCAAGAGATGCTGACACAAGGAATAATCCAATACAGCTCAAGTCCATATGCTTCTCCAGTGGTTCTCGTAAAGAAAAAAGATGGGTCTTGGCGGCTTATGCTGATTACGAGGCCTCAATAAACAGACTATTAAAGACAAATATCCTATCCCATTGTTGGAAGATCTACTTGACGAGCTAGCGGTGCAAAATTTTCACCAAACTCGACCGAAAGCAGGATTCCATCAGTTGAGAATGGCACCGAAGACATACATAAAACGGCGTTGCGACCCACTTAGGCCATTCGAGTATCTCGTGATGCCCTTTGGCCTCACAAACGCTCCATGTATGCTTCAAGGGCCCATGAATCATGTTTTCGAACCTGTCCTTCGGAAATTTCTCCTGGTATTTTTCGACGATATCTTAATATACAGCAATAGCTGGGAAGATCACTTGGTTCACCTAGACATGGCGCTTGCAATCTTACGACACCAGCAGCTATTTTAAAGAAGTCTAAATGCAATTTTGGAGCAACAAAGATAGAATATCTCGGTCACTTCATCTCCTCCAATGGCGCAGTACTGATCCAGCAAAGATCAAAGCCGCAGCTCTGGCCTCACCGAGCAATCAGAAACAACTCCGCAGTTTCCTCGGTCTTGCTAACTACTACCGTCGTTTTATCCAAGGACACAGCATGATCGCACGACCTTTAACTCTACTACTACGCAAAGACAGTTTTACATGGACACCGCATCCTCGGCCAAACACTAAAAGCCTTAATCTCTGCTCCTGCTTGCCTTACCAGACTTTAATAAGCAGCAAGTTGTCGAGACAGATGCTTCTAAAACAGGGATTGAGCTGTGCTTATGCAAGACAATCATCCTATCTGTTTCATCAGCAGGGCTCTTGGTCCTCGAAACCAGAATCTCTCGGTCTATGAGAAAGAACTCCTCGCAGTTGTACCGCGCGGTGCAAACATGGAATCCTTATCTCGCCCACCGCAAATTCATAATCGAACAGATCAACGGCTTGAAGTTCTTATTGGAACAAAAGATCACTACTCCCTTCCAGCATATGTGGTTATCGAAATTGATGGGTTACACCTTCGAGATTCAATACAAACAGGGCAAAGAGCGTCGCAGCCGATGCTCTCTCCGCGTCTCGGTTCTCAGCTTCTCAATCTCGCTTTATCAGATCCATCATGATTTCTATGATAAGCTAAAGAACCTCTGGGACACTGATTCAAATCTTAAAAGAATCATACTTGAGCTGCAATTCAACCATCAAAACACTTTGCTTACACCTTTACCAATGGAGAATTACGCGAGGAAAGGTAAGCTCGTGGTTGGTGACGATCCAGGCGTCCAAACTACATATCTTCAAGTGGCTTCACGACTCTGCAATAGGTGGTCACTCAGGCAGAGATTCCACACTGCAACGAATAAAGTCACTATTTTTCTGAAATGGGTTTGGAACACAGAACTATGTCGAAACTGTTCAACGTGTCAACGAAACAAGTATGATTCAGCCGCCAAACCAGGTTTATTACAACCTCTTCCAGTACCTGCAGGATGCGGGAATCCATTAGTCTTGACTTTATTGAAGGACTACCTCCATCTTTGGGAAAGCATTGCATCTTGGTGGTCATTGATAGACTCAGCAAAACGTTCACTTCTTGGCACTATCACATCCCTATACTGCCATGGGCGTGGCAAGCTTTATTTAGATCAGGTTTTAGCCTCCACGGTATGCCCAAAGATATCACAAGATAGGATCCAACGTTTTTGGCGGCGTATGGCGCGAGTTGTTCGTGTTCATGGCGTCGACCTCAACTATTCCACCGCTTATCATCCTCAAACTGAGGACAAACAGGTCACAAATAAAACTCTTGAAACCTATCTCCGATGCATGACTTCTGACTCGCCCGCCTCTTGAGTTCCTGGCTTCCTTTAGCTGAATGGTGGTATAATACCACTTATCACTCTGCAAAAGCACACCGTTTGAAATCATTTACGGCAACCTCCTCCAGTACACATGCCATATTTACCAGGAAGCTCATCTCTTTGTCGTCGAACTCTCCAGCGTGAAGCGGTTATCGATCTCATGAAGTTTCATCTTCTCCGTGCTTAGAATCGTATGAAACAGTATGCCGGCCTTTACCGTTCTGACCGTGAATTCAAGATAGGTGACTATGTCTATTTAAAATTACAGCCCTACGCCAGCATTCTCTCAAAGGTCGCAACATTCCACACAAGTTGTCTCCTCGTTACTACGGACCTTTTCAAGTCGTGGATCGAGTGGGGTCTTGTGCGTATAAACTGGACTTACCTCCCAATGCTACTATCCACAACGTCTTCCATGTCAGTCAGCTCAAGTTCTGTCCTACTCCACCAACAACAGTCCCTACTCTTCAGATATCAATGATGTCGGTACAGGAAAGGTACCTGAATCAATATTGGAAACAAAGATGGTTAATCGTCAAAACAGAGCAGTTACAAAGGTGTTAATCAAATGGAAAGGGTTTACTCCAGAGCAAGCTACTTGGGAGTTTTACCAGGACTTTATTGCAAAGTATCCAGACTTCCATCCTTGAGGCCAAGAATGTTCAGAAGGGGTATTGTGAGGATAAGTCACAAGGATATTTCATTGTTACTTTAATCTAGTTTTCCTTTTCTTATGAGGTTTTATATTTCCTTTTCTGATTAGCTAAACCGACTTCTTATTCTATGTAATGTAGCCTCCGGCATAAGTTTTATTCATAATATCAATAAAGCTTTCTTAAACCTATTCTTCTCTAAGCAACTAAGTTCTCTCAAGAACTTTGCATTCAAATTCAGTCTTCGAGTTGATCCTTCTAACCTTCGATCATCTCCTACGTCTGTCTTTACCCGTTCTTGAATCTACAGTAAGGTTCCTAGTTTGAGATTTATCTATCAAGGCTTCCGTCTCAGATCACAACATGCATCTCCCATTTGAACGATCGTATACTCTTTCTTGGGTAACTGCAGCAGAAAATGCAACACCGTTATTTATATTAGGCGTTTGAGTAAATAATGCCAAATGTGGATTGAGAGCAACGTGCGAAATTTATTATGCAGAGAGTGAGTGTCAATTCTGATTCAATGCAAACGAGATGATGCCACCAACTCCAAAACCAAAGTAGTGAAAAGCCTCAAATCTTAAGCTTGGATAATATTTGCATGATAGGCGGGTCATCAACATCTACTGCCAGTTTAGCCGGATGTGACTGGGCTTGGATGGATAGCTTGAAAAAGGTTCAACTTATGGGGACACATAACTATATTAGGCGATGCGCTCTTTCAGTAGAAGCACTAAGATGGGCGATGGAGAACATGCTGCAATACTCAACTTGTCGAGCTTTGGAGCGATTGCAAAGACTTGATTGCCATAAATTAAGGAACCCCATGTTTGGCCAACCTTCAACAGAATTAGAGGCGATTGAGACTCTAGATATGTTTTCAGGACTTCAAGATTTTGCATGTTCCACGAGCACATAATCGGATCTCATATTCATTAGAGAACGGCAAGGTCTTTTCATAGAGAACTTCATTTTATTGGTTGTTCTATTCGGTCTGGTTTACCCAGGCCACCTCAAATTTGAATAATAGAATAGCCTTTCGTTGTAAAAAAACGAGCAGTTAAGATATGAAGAAAAATGAGGATCCGCTTCTAAAATGAGAAATTCTCGATAATCCTAAAGTTCTTGTCACAAATATAGTTTCTAAGGATTAAAATGACCAAAACATTTCATTAAAAAGGTTTTGAGAGCAAAATACACTTAGACCTTAGGGTTAATTAATCTAAACTTTAAAATTTAGAGTTAAGGGACAGATTTTTGGATTGAGGTTTAAAATTTTATAAAATAAAATATAATTTTAAAATTTTGAAAAATAGTTTAAAAAGCATTTTCTAATTTCAAAAGAAAATTTGATTTGAAAATATTTAATTCAAAACTATATATTTTATTTATTTATTTTATTTATTTATTTGTATTTATATATCTAGTGTATAAAGGTTCTGCCTTCTCGTAAAACATCTGATTTGGACCCTTTATTATTTTTTAATTTATTTAACTCATTTTTTAAAATGGAACAACAAAAAAACATTTAACCCTACATCTATCTAACTAATTACTTACCCAACAACAATATAAATTAGATCTAGACCCACAACTGAAAACATTACCAGATCCAATTAAATTCTAAATCCTACATATTCTAGTTTGTATGTTTTCTTCCTTATTTTAAAAAATATAGATAAATACCTTTCAGAACTTTCACTTCTCCCTCAATCCATCATCATTCTCAAATGATATTTTTCTTAAATGTTATTTTCATAAAATTCGAATTTCATATCTTAAGCATACAAAATTCAAAAGTACAACTCGAACGAATATTACTAGTACACCTAGAACGCGTATAATTAGCATGTCTAGCACAACTAGAACACGTATAACTTGTATAGCTTGTTGACAAGAAGTTTTTAGGTTCCTAAGCCAAAGTAGTATCAAGAGTGTCAATCCAATCCTAAGTTATTTCAAAGCAAAGAGAATGCAAGATTATGCTTAAACTAAGTGCAACCAGTTTGCGAAAGAATTTCAAACAAGGAACAATGACTAACAAGAACAAGTAAATAGAGAGTTTAAACAATAAAAGGCAAGAGGATTCATGGGGCTAGGCATTTGATCTCCGGTGACGAAGATCTAATCTAAGGTGGCAAGCTATAAATCAAAAGGTTTCCTTAAGTCTAGAACACTAAAATAAGCAAGTTCTTTCCCAAGATAAATGCTCATGTGGCTCTACTCACCTCCTCCTTTTTAACACTTTCCAAGTGTTCATCACACATCCCTTTAGAATACTCTCCTTCAAGGCCTTCTTTCTAACTAACAACCACTTCATCCTTGATCTTCTCAATGGAAGGTTCTCCACAAGTGATGGTTCCACAATACTCAACATTCATCATTGGAGACTGGATAGGGTAAGAGACATCTTTGTTCACATTTAGAATGTGACCTTCTTGTTGGCAAAATCGATGCAAGCTCCTATTGTTGTGAGAAATGGTGTGCCAAGGATCAATGAAACTCTCTTCGGTTGCCATCTTCAGAACAGTGAGGTCAATAGGAATGGTGCATGCTCCAATCTTCAAAGGAAAGTCCTTAATGAGACCAATAGGACTTGTAGAAAAGAATCCCCAAACATTAGAGAAGATGTGTTTGGCTCCATGTTCTCATTTCCAAGATTCTTCACCATTTCCATTAAGATCACATTCACACTTGCACCGAGAATAAAAAGAGCATCATCAAGTGTGAACTTACCAAGGATGCAAGACAAAGTGAACTTCCCTTGGTTTTCAAGCTTAGGAAGAGACTTTGGTGTGACTGGTGGATCAATCATTGTTGTGGAGATGTCTAGAAGCTCTGCTACTTCTTCATTGTGAGCTATAATATGAGAATCATTTGGACATGAGCATCAGCATATTGAGATATCTGGAAGCTTGGCTCCTACATCACTCTTGTCTTTTCTGAACTTGGAGATCACCTTCTTCTGAGCTTTGGTGAGGACCCTTTGTGGAAATGGGAGCTTATCATAGGGTGACTGCTCAACCTCATGGATTTCTTCCAGCTTAACGGTTTCTCAGCTTTGTGCTCAGCTCTCTTCACAATCTTTGCTTCAACCTTCCTTTCAGATTTCTCCACAATCTTTGCCTCATCCTTGGCTACAATTTCTATTCCAAAAGAGTCTTTCAATCTCATCCACCTCTTTCTCATGATCACTCAACTCAATCTTAGATGCAGTAGCTAGTAGAGATAACATTGCAATACTCATTGGAATTCTGCTCTGATTTCCTTATAGAGATCCCATTGGAAGCGAAGGTTGAAGTCATAGAGGCAAACTGATTCTCCAAAGCCTTGAAGTTAGAGGAAAGGTGTAAGAACTTGTTGTTGAGGTCATTGTAGTTCCCATCAATCTTTGTTTGGAGGTTCTACAACTCATCTCCAATGTTCTTCGCACTTCGTTGAGACTCCAAGATATGTTTAAACATAGCATCAGTGCTACTCTCTTTAGGAGCAGAAGTGGAAGACCCAACTTTACCTTGTGTAGATTGGTTCCTTGGTTGGAGAAAACTAGAGGGTAGCTCTGCTTGGCTTGGTAACCACCTTGTTGGTTGTTGTAGAAAGGCTTTGCTGGTAGTTGTTGTACTGAAAGTTAGGCACCTTCCTGTACCATATCCCATTAGCATTCACAAAACACAACTCTTCTTGACCTTCTAGACCATCAACCTCATTGATCACAACAAGCTCTTCTTGGTTCTGGTCTCCAACGAGTTCACCTTCTCTTGCCTAGCCTTATTCTGAAAGAAGCATATCCATCTTCTCTTGTAGAGACTTAAGCTCCTTCCTTGCTTGCTGATCATCACCTCTGTTGCCCTACCATGCTCCTCATTGTAGACTGAATCACTCTGTGCCACGTTCTCCACCAGTTCCTCTGCATCCTCTGTTCTTCCCAAGAAGAAACCATTGCTAGCGTGTCAAGCTGGCTTTAATACTTGGACAGAGCACCTCTATAGAAGGTACTAAGTAGACTCTCCTTGGTGAAGCCATGATGTGGGCATTGAGACCAGTAGCTTTTGAACCTCTCCAATGCTTCACCAAAACCCTCAAGATTCTTCTCCGAGACCAGAGATCTCATTCCTAAACTTGGCAGTCCTTGAGGTAGAGAATAACTTGTTGAGGAAGGCCTTCTTGCAGTCATTCCAAGTGGTGATAGAGTCACTTGGAAGGTTCTTCTCCCACTGGTGAGCCTTTTCTCCCAAGGAAGGGAACCAGTCTCAGCTTGAAGCATCTTCATAGACTCCATTGGTCTTTGACAAGCCATAATACTTGTCAAACTTGTATAAGTGATCAAGGGGATCCTCCAAAGTAGGACCATGGTACTTGTTGTTCTCTATCATGTGGATCAAGCCAGACTTGATCTCAAATTTGTTGTTCTCCACAGCTGGTGCCCTGATACCCAGCCTATTCCATTGGATATGAGGCTGATCATAGGTGCCAATAGGTCTAGCTTGGCTGTGGATGCTGTGGCAGAGCTATCGGCTGTAGATGCTGTGGCCTCTGCTCCTCAAGGTCATACACCTGAGACTCAAAAGGAGATGAAGAAGGAGTATTAGTAACTAGCAAAAGTAAATAAGACTTAGTCTCAAGCAATGACCAAATCTCAATGTCAAAATCAACTTAGAACTGGCAGCGGTAAATTTGACAAGGAGTTTTAGGTTCCAAAGCCAAAGTAGTATAAAGAGTGTCAATCCAATCATAAGTCATTTCAAAGAAAAGAGAATGCAAGATTATGCTTAAGCTAAGTGCAACCAGTTTGCTAAATGATTTCAAACAAGGAACAATGACTAACAAGAACAAGTAAATAGAGAGTTTAAACAATAAAAGGCAAGAGGACTCATGGGCTTGGCATTTGATCTCAGGTGATGAAGATCCAATCTAAGGTGGCAAGTTATCAATGAAAATGTTTTCTAAAGTCTAGAACACTAAAATAAGCAAGTTCTTTCCCAAGATAAATGCTCATTTGCCATTTGCCATTAATCATCAAACATCAATTTTCATTGGTTTGATTCAATCAAGCAATCATTAAATGCAAATCTAATAACTACCTAAGCACCCTAGCATCAATTCCCATTGGCTAGGAAGGCAAAGCAAAGTCTATTTCATTCAGACATTTCATCAAATACCTTCGGGCATGAGATGTCTAATGATCTAGATTAGAATGGCCAACATTAATCTAGCATTAAGAATAGTAGATCAAAGTAAACAAAGAGATCTAACACTAAACACCGAGATCTTCACTTAATCATCCTAATCACCCTAGCCCATGAATCGAAGATAGATCTACTCACTAATCTTCATGATTAACCTTAAACCCATGGTTGATTGAAGATAAATCATGTTGAGAAGCAAGTTAAATCTAATAAACACAAAGAAATAAGATGAAAAGAGACTAAAGATTCAATCTTTCTTCAACATCTCAAAGTGTTTAGAGAAAACAAGATATGTCCCAACTTTGGGATCTACAAAGTATTTATATGATCCTTAAAAACCTAATGGACTCATAAACAAGTCTGAAATGCCCATAAAATCATCAAAAGCGACCAGAAAAGTGTTAGGCGGGTTGGCTGGTGGTTGGGCTTAACTGTGGTGGGTATTGATATGCGGCAGTATATCGATCATAACTCCTCCAATACAACTCCAAATGACTCGAAATAACTTCCATTATCCAATACAACTCCAAATGACTCGAAATAACTTCCATTATAAAGCTAACTAAATTTTCCACGTCTTCTCAGAAGATGGGCTAAAAGATATCTTTAAGACCTTCATCCATCTTCATCTTTCACTCTTGTGGCTCATAACCCTTCAAATGCCTTCAAACTCACCAACAAGTAATTCCAAGACCTGATATAGACATATGCAATGCAATGCAACCTATATATTCTTAAATGATGATATAGATGGTCAATATGTATACAAAATGATGGTTAAAATCATATTAATTCACAAGATATCACTTGTACAATTAGAACATGTATAACTAGAATTACTGATACAATTAAAAGCGTTTATAACTAGTATAATTATTTCAACTAAAACGGGTATATCTAGTACAACTTTGTAACTAATATGACTTAATTTTGGTATTTATTTTTCAGCTTGCGAAGGATGATGTAGAAGAAGATGATGTGAAACCAATGAAACATGCTATTCTAATATTCCTTGTATTAATCCTGAATAAGGAAGAGGACGTATACAAAGTCAAAGAATGACCGAATAAAATGGTCGAGGTATGACAAAAAATGGCCAAAATATGAAAAATAAGGAAAATTCAAAAAGTGCACCAGTTTATTGCCCTTAAGCTACTCGATGACTAAGCTGCTTGAGACTACTATAGCTGCTTGAGATGCTTGTCGTGTTTGGAATATTTCTGTTGGGAAGATTCCCTATTGGTATAACTGGAGTAACTCTTGCAATAATAGTGTTAGTACCTAGTGTTACCATGACTATTAGTTGTACCAGTTATACAAATTCAACAAGTTATATTAGTTATTCATGTGCGATAATCCAGTTTTGTGAGTTGTACAACATGTACTTCGTTTATTAGTTAACACTCAATTTCACGATTCGGCTTATACAATCTATAGTTTAATACAATAAATACCTAATAGAAACAGACCAATTTGGATTTTTATTTTCTATTTCATGTAGATGAAGTATTCTTAATTACCATGACGTAGTTGAACCAGTTATTTAAGTTGTACATTTCGCATGAGTAATTTCAACTATACAAGTTGTACCATTTAAACTAGTTCTACTTGTCAAATGAGTAATCGATGTTGTATCCTGCTGTATTGTACCATTACGAGAAGGAGGCTGAGAAGACAATGGAGGTAATGGTGAATGCCATATTGTGTTGCAATTTTGGACAACTAGATAGTGTATAATGTGTTGTTGGTTTGTTTTTCTGTTGTAGATGATGCAGAGAAGAAATATATTGTTACAGCAAAGTAGACTTGTTCTTGTTCCGTGAAGATAGTGGATGCGGCTATACACTCCAAGTAATAGCAGCGGCTGCAGAGAAGGTTGACAAGGAAGCACCAGCGAATGCAGCTCGGAGAAAATGATGGCGGTTGGCAATGAATATGTAAATGAAGATTTCGGAAAGCTGTGGATGCCCTGAGGCCAAAAGGATGCAAAACCATTATACTTGGTAAGTTTCCTTTTGTTCCAAAAATAACTTGTGGTATGCTCAAATTAACCTTCAAGATATTCTCTCAAATAAAAGGTTTGTAGTACTTGAGTATCGAATCCAGATAGACTCTATTTTGACACAATAGATTTGAGTTTCAGATTAAGCTAAACAAGAAATTAGAAAGCAGTAAATAATAGTAAATAGATAGAGGTTGTAAAAAATGGGATAGACGCTAGATCTAGGGTTTTATCAGTCAATAGATTTAAAACTACAATCAGTGGTGCCAAGGGTTTATAACGTTCAATTCTAGAACTCGAATACAAATAGTAAGCTATCCAACTCTCGCTGCGATAAATTATAAGAT
Source organism: Brassica carinata (assembly GCA_016771965.1). Taxonomy (NCBI): domain Eukaryota; kingdom Viridiplantae; phylum Streptophyta; class Magnoliopsida; order Brassicales; family Brassicaceae; genus Brassica; species Brassica carinata. The sequence goes on from JAAMPC010000820.1 coordinate 11,800, forward strand.
GCCTAACTCTAAACATATTCCAACTCTGCGTCGATGAATCAAATAAGCAATAAACCAGATTCCAATATTTACAACAAAATTTCTTGAGCAACTCTCACTGTGAATGGATATTTAGTCCAACAGGATTAGATTTAGGTATCGGTCACACTCTCGTTCTAATCCGATTATTGTATGATTCTAGATTCAAGTGATCAATCACTCTCTCGTGCTATTCCAACTATCCTAAAAGCTAGTATGATAAACAATCCTTGTGTAGAAATCTATAAGCAACCCTAGCAATCCTATGATTATCAGCTTGACTTTAAGAACATGAAATCTCTAAATCTAACAGGAGATCTACTAAAACATGGAAGCAGAAACACAAAACAAGGTCTGAATAGATATTGTTATGGTATTTTTGTGTAGGGTTGTTTTAGTACTACGAAACACTAGAAGATTTGTGTGAAAAGATAAAAATCGAGACTAAAGAGATGTTTATTATTGATTTGAGAAGGGACTACAAGATTTGTGTATAAACCCTAGTTCTAGCCACCTAGACCCTAATCTCTTAGCCTCGAAGTGTCGATCCCCTTTTTTCTAGGGTTTTGGGGTCCTTTTTATAGGTGTAGATGTCAGTTGAAGTAGATGGAACTCTTCCATATTCGTAAATATGGAAGAGTCTCTATAGGCGGAAAAATTCCATTTTTCTCTAGGGTCGGTCTAGAGGTAGGTGCGAGCAGGAGTTATTTTGATGCAGGGGCGGAAGTAGGTACCTTGTCATCGGAGCTGGAGAAATCTGGTACCTGGATATTTTTCCCCAACAGTTTGCCCCAATTTCTTGAGCTGGCCAGTCGAGATCATGGAATAACTTATGCGCTTCATTATAGTAACTCCATTGTGGCAGATTTCTTCCAGATGGGGCGTGACTCTGGGCTCCTTGTCTCTTAAATCCACGCCAAATCGGAGTTCATATTTGGGACATGGAGCGAGAGAACTTTATAGATCAAAGTTCTTTGGGTGCTACCAAATCCGGACTTTTAGATGGTGGCAAGCTTGTCGTAGTCTAGCCGGATCGCTTATATTTTCTGACTTAGTCGATTCTAACCAAAAAGGAGAGGAAATCTTTTTTGGCTTTCTTTGAAAATTTCTGAAGGGTTGGGCTTCAGATGGGCCTCGCGTCTGTTGAGCTCTCCGCCTTGGCTCATTCCTTTCAAAAGCGATCTTCGAGTGCGTGGAGATCATTTAGGGATTCGTCTCTATTTCCTTCTCTCTTACTTTCTGGCTCTTCCCATTCTCCTCTTTCCTCTCCGATTTCTTGGTGATTCCTCTTGAAGATCCTCGTTTCGAAGCAGGTAGCCTCCTTTCTCCCTCCTCCTTTTACTTAGGCTCCGCTTTCCTTATGGCGATAGATCCTCCTAGCCGCACTCTAAGTTTATCGTCAGTAGGTGGTAGGGTTAGGTCTAGGAGAGGAATGAAACTTCAGATCGGGGAAATCTGCATCCTCCTCTCTTATTTCGTGGCTGAAGTCGAAAGCCCTAAGTTCGATGAAACTGCTATAGTCGAGTATTTCCTCCGGCGAGGAAGAGGGATCTTCACCGTCGTCCTACTTCAAAGATCAGAGCAGGGGAGATCGAGGAATGGAGGCGTCTGATCTCCCCAAGAAGTCGTCATCCGAGATCGAATCCTTCAGATAGGATATCGGTTCGAGAGTTGACGAGGTTCGGTTCTGAAGCATTTTTAGTCGGGATTCAGGGGTGCATTCCTTCGTTGATTGAAGCTGTCGAGTTTCTCAAAATCTCGCCGGTCAGTTGACTCCTCCGGCTTGGAGGATTTTGATAGCGATCAGAACCTAGGTGATCTTGAGAATCTCGTCTTGGGAGTGAACAAGTCCTGTTTTAATTTGTGGTTCCCTTATACAGCGGGGAGGCAGATACTCTCTTCATCCTCGCAACAGCAATGCTCCAGTCCGAGATCTCGAAAAATGAGAGAAGTGCCATCCGATTTTTGTTACTTGGGCAGAGATTTGCCTTCATGACTATCCTTGGCTTCTCTGTCTGGCATATAGCTGGTAGGTTATTATAGTTTTCTCTTGACTCTTGATAGAATACTAACTCGTTTTCTTTCTTTTGAGGCGTATCGACTGTCCGCACCGCGAGGGAAAGAAGATCATTGATCAAGTTCTGCAAGTTCCTTAGAGCGTCGCCAGGTTTATTTCTCATAAGCAAAGAAGTCTCGAGCGCTGTAGCATTTGGGGTAAGTTTCCAGACTTGATCGCCTCGTCTTGCTGCGGTATGATGTTTAATGCTGCTTTGACCTTTCAGGTAACATGTCAGGATCCACAGGGAAGAAGCATTCGCAGCTTTTAACCAAGCCATGGCGAAACTTTCGTGAAGCAGACTCCTTAAAGCTTCTGCGTGGGAGATGATGCTCAAGTTACCAAGAGTGCTGCGTAAGTCTGCAACCAGCTATGCTCCCTCGGATCGAAGAAGTGAAGAAGCGTTAAAGTGGTTCCCAAGGCTGCTCTGCGCCTGTAGATGATTTAACCACGCGGCTGACCTTAATTCCAAGATCTTCCCTACGAGTGCCTCTTTCCTTCGGAGGATTTCTCGGTGCTATCAACTCTGCAGAGTGATCTTCTCCAGGTATAGAATCTTTTCTTTTGATCAAGAAGAAGAATCAGGAGAAGGAAAGAAGAAGGAAGTAGTGAAAGGTAAGAAGGAATCTCCATCAGCCTACAACGATGTAATAGCAAGTAAGATGCAAGAGAACCCAAGGAAGAACAAAGTTTTGGCTCTTGCTGGAGCTTTCCAAACCGTTATTGACTATGAAACTGCCGCATCTAAGTGATATATGTCACAAAGAGACACACCAACAACAAAATCAGCAATGTCTTCTCTTTAGCTTTGAATTGTATTCTTCTTTCTGTCTAATTACTATTTGCCATTGTTATAATTTTTGTGTCGTGGATTGTATGCTTTTCGAGTGAACTAAGTTATACACATCTAATCATATGTTTGAATGTATTGGATGCATTTGTGTATATATGCAATGACTTGAAGACTAGCTACTTTTAATTCCATAACTTTTGTTTTGTCTTAGCAAATTTTAAATCAACATGTACCACTGTACATATTTGAAGTTTGATAAGAATACAACAATGATATTGACACGAATCATATACATGTTATGGTGAAGCTAGTGTTATCAGACTCTAAGATTTGT
>JAAMPC010000821.1:0-15000 GCA_016771965.1 Brassica carinata
ACAGCCATATTATAAAGAAGCTTCAAAAGGATGGCTCAAGTGGAGGAACCAGCACATGACCTGAAGAATGAAGACAAGTGGGTTCAAGAAGACCAGTTAACACTTGAGATCATTCATAATTCTCTGTCAGAATCAATCTTTGAGGCTTACTCACACTTTAAAACGCCAAGCATCTATGGGTGAGTCTTCAAACTGGTTATGGTAATCTATGGGAGAGTCTCCAAACTGTGTATGAGCAAGACAGGTTCTTCTTTCTCTCATAAGCTGGATTCATCCTACAACAATCTGATAAATTATTTCCTTAGAAAGGAAGCTTCCTGATCTTGAAGATGTATGTTCCTTGAGAAGCAAGCCTAATACATTTAAGCCCAAGGTTTGAGCACCAAGTGATTCAAGGAAGAACAATGTATTCAGCTCTCGTGGAGATTCAGAAGGAGGAACATGGAGGAGTAACCCTGATGGTCCAGCGACGAAGAAGACCTTGATTCCTTTATCAAAGCTGCCAAGGCCCTTATCTCACCAAAGGAGGCTGGTATACACTCTCTTGACTCTAAACCCATTATTATAGATTCAGGAGCTAGCCATCACATGATTAGTGATAGGAACTTGATCAGTGATATCCAGCCTGCCTCGGGAAATGTTATTATAGCAAATGGTGATAAGGTGAAGATAGAAGGGATAGGGAACAGGTTGTTTGATAGGGAATCTGCCTTATATATGCCTCGGTTTACATCTAATTTGCTATCTGTGAAAGGCTTGTTGATCTGAGTTGTCAGGTTGTCTTCAGACCAGATGAGGTTGAGTTTCAAGACTTAAAGACAGGGCATGTTATTGGAAAAGGTCACAGCCATCAGGAACTATATCATCTTGAAGACTAAGCTATCTGAATCTGCTTCTTCATTTTGCATGGTCAGTACATCTACTGGAGTTGAGAGCACCATATGGCATGCTAGATTGGGACATCCTCATACTAGAGCTTTAAATCTAGTATGAGTGTGGTCTTTAAGAATGATGAGTGTGAAGCTTGCATCTTGGGAAGCATTGCAGGACAGTCTTTCAAGGTCTAGCACTATCTATGAGAAGTGTTTTAGACCTGGTTCACTCTGATGTGTGGACTGCTCCTTGTATGTCGAGAAAATCATAAATACTTTGTCACCTTCATTGATGAGAAGTCCAAGTACACATGGGTGACACTGATACAGTCTAAGGACAGAGTCTTGGAAGCCTTCAAGAATTTTCAGTCTCATGTTGTTAACCATTTCAGTGCTAAGTTGAAGATTCTCAGGTCAGATAATGGTGGAAGTACACAAGTCAAGCATTCAAGCAATACCTAGCACAACATGGGATTATTCATCAAACTAGCTGTCCTTATACTCCTCAGCAAAATGGAGTTGCTGAGAGGAAGAACAGGCACCTGATGGAAGTGGCTAGATCATGATGTTTCACATGAATGTCCCAAAGAGGTTCGGAGTGATGCTGTGATGTCTGCTTGCTACCTGATCAATAGGACTCCAACTAAAGTCCTCAATGACCTCTCTCTTTTTGAAGTCCTCCAACAAGAGCAAGCCATCTGGATCACTTGCGTGTGTGTTTGGATGCATTGCTTTGTACTGGTACGGAGAACAGAGGAATAAGCTTGATGCTAGAAGCTCAAAGGCTATGCTCATTGGTTATTCTCAACACAAAAGGGGTATAAATGCTATGATCCAGTGGCAAGAAGAGTTCTAATATCAAGAGATGTGATTTTTGGAAACAAAGTATTATGAGGAGAAAAGAGTTGGGATGAATTGAAGGATCTGTCTCAACCATCGACAATGCCACCAATCTCTGGAGAATATTGAGAGTCTTGGTATTAACATGCCTCAAGGAATCAGGACACAAGAGCACATATACTGAAGCTGCATCTGGTCAGAAAATGTGATTGATGAAAATGGAGTTGATGTAGCTGAAGGAATCAGGAACCATTCATCCTGATCCTGAAGGGGAATCAACATGAATCTGATACTGATAAATCTGATACTGGCACAGAGGCTCATGATAGAAGTTCATGATCAGGATGAAAGGCAACAAGATTCAGTCTCTGGTGAGGATATACATCAGGTCCAGACACTTAGAAGTACAAGGATCAAGAAACCATCAAACCTGGATCAACACAAGAGTATATTTCAATGCTGAAGCGTGGCTCATCCAATAAGTGCAGTATGCTCCCTTGCCCAATATCCAGAAGAGCATCAAGTATTCATTGGGGGTGGATCAGGAATACATTCCAAGATCATATGAAGAGGCTATGCAACATGAGGTGGAGAGCATCTGTTGGAGATGAGATGGGTGCTATGATCAAGAATGATACATGGTTTGAGACTGAGCTTCCCAAAGGAAGAAGTGAAACCGCCTTCTATACACCATCAAGTATGGAGCTAATGGAAAGCCAGAGAGGAAGAGACAAGGCTGGTTGCAAGAGGATACACTCAGGTCTATGGTGAAGATTATCTGGATACTTTTGCACCAGTGGCAAAACTGCATACTATAAGGATTCTTCTATCAATTGCTGTCAACTTAAATGGGATCTATGGCAGATGGATGTGAAGAATGCCTTTCTACAAGGAGAGTTGGAAGATGAAGTGTATATGCGACCTCCTCTGGTCTAGAAGACATGGTGAAACCAGGGAATGTTCTGAGATTGAAGAAGGCAATATATGGCAGGCAATCACCAGAGCCTGGTATCACAAGCTGAGCACAACTCTCAATGGAAGAGGTTTTGTGAAGTCTGAAGCTGATCACACCTCTTCACCTAACCAGTCAACAAGGCATTGTGGTCATTCTGGTATATGTGGATGATATTATCATCACTGGCAGTGACAAGGAAGGTATCAACTGTAAGATTATAAGAAGAATAGGGTAGATTTGTGTTGCAGATTATGAGCAAGAAGGATTTGAATCGAGAGAGGAATAAAGAGAGAGAGTTCAGAAAGAGAGATGAATGACTAAAGAGGAACATATTTCCTTGGATAAATTTAGAACATGTTACAGCCTATTTAAAGGCAAGACAGATCGCAAGTTGCCATGAGAGAAACAATTAAACAATTAAGAGATAGTACAATGAGCAATAAACAAATGGGAGAGAGTTCTGGTCGGTCAGGCTCGTTAAGCTGGAGTGAAAGTGACCTTTCTGGTCTTCTCTCCTCTGATTCTCCTTAAGTCCACCGTGACACTTCCCTAGCGTCTCTCTTACTCTTGTGTCGACATGCTCCACACTCCTAGCTCATTTAAATACTGTTTCCTCTTAGACTAAGTCTTTCTCTTGTCTTGCAAGCCACGGTAGGTTGAGTGATCATAACTTGCGGACAGGTAGTCCTTTGATCACACCACAAGCGTGTCTTGCCTTGCTCTCTTCATCAATGCCTTCTATAGGTTCATGTCTGATATTGAATCTCTTATTTGCTTCATGTCAACACTCCCCCTCAAGCTTGATAATAGGATTTGATCAAGCTTGGACACTATGAAGCATTCCCTCATTAAAACCTTTACTTGGAAAAACCACTTGGGATAAAAACCAAGCAAAGGAAAAAGAGTAGAATACTTCATGGTGAGAGGATCAGTGACATGTGAGATCTATGAGTCCAAGCTTAGGATGAATGAACTCACAGACCTTGATGCTTGCTGCCTTGGTGAAGATGTCACAAGTTGATCTTCACTTCTAGTATAACATGGAAGAATCACTTGCTGTTCCGGCTTGTCTCACCTTGTGGCAGTCTACTTCTATGTGCTTTGTCCTCATGAAAGACTGAGTTGGATGCAATGTGTATGGCAGCCTGGTTGTCCAATGCATAGTCATTGGTGTAGTGATTTCAATCCCAAGTCTTTCAGCAGTCCCTTGATCCATATGAGCTCACTTGTAAGTTTTCTCATTGATCTATACTCTGCCTCAGCACACTTGAACAAGACACCACCTTCTGCTTCTTGCTTTTCCATGTGACTAGATTCCCTCCAAAAGGTGCAATAGCCTGTAGTTGATCTTCTATCCACTCTATCTCCAGCCCAATCAGCATCCAATACCCCACAACCTCGGTGTTCTTGTTACCGCCATCCATACTCCCGACCAGGTGCTGCTCTTAAGTATCTCAAGATTCTCTCCACCATATTCCAGTGATGTATCTTGGGGGCTTGCATATGCTGGCTTACTTGGTTCACAGCAAAACACATCTGGCCAGTGATAGTGAGATAGATGAGCTTCCCACCATTCTTATGCTTCTTGACATCAGTGAAGGGAGTTGCATCATACTCCCCTCTCTTGCACCTTAGCCTTCTTCTAATGGTGTTTTGGCCTGTCTACCTCCAAGATCTCCTGCCTCATTTAAAATATCAAGTGTGTACTTCCTTTGGGATAAGAAGAGGCCCTCCTTGGATCGGCCAATTCAATCCACAGGAAGTACTTTAACTCAGGTCCTTAATATCAAAGGCTGTTTTAAGGTAAGCTTTAGTTGAGGAGATACCTTCCGGTTATTACCAGTGATGATGATATCATCCACATACACCAAGATGACGCCTTGGCTGCTGGTCAGTGTGAAGAGAATGATCTGCTTGAGACTTCACCTCTCCCATTGAGTGTTGTGCTTAGTTTGTGGTACCAGGCTCTTGGAGATTGCTTCAAGCCATAGATAGCCTTCTTTAGTCTTAAGACATTTCCTGGTTTCACCATATCTTCTAGGCGGGGGTGGTCTCATGTAGACTTCATCTTCCAACTCTCCTTGAAGAAAGGCATTCTTCACATCCATCTGCCATAGATCCCACTCAAGGTTGACAGCAAGAGATAGGAGGATCCTTATAGTGTGCAGCTTAGCCACTGGTGCAAATAGATAATCTTCACCATAGACCTGAGTGTACCCTCTTGCCACTAATCTTGTCTTCCTTCTTTCTGGCTTGCCATTGGCTCCATACTTGATTGTATATAACAGCCTGCTGGTTACTGCTTTCTTTCCTTTGGGAAGGGCTGTCTCAAACCATGTGTCATTCTTGATCATGGCTCCCATCTCATCTCCAACTGATGCTCTCCATTCCTCATGTTGCATAGCTTCTTCATATGTCCTTGGAATATATTCTTGATCCAACTCACTGATAAATGTTTGATGCTCTTCTGGATAGTTGGCAAGCGAGCAAACAGCACTGGTTGGATGAGCTACAGCTTCAGCATTGAAGTATACTCTTGTGTTGATCCAGTTTGAAGCTGGTCTCCTGATCCTGGTGCTCCTTCTCAAGGGCTGTATCTGCTCAGGTTCTGCTTCATTTCCATGGTCTGGCTCCTCCACTTGAATCTCAGTGTCTGATTCTGGTTGTATCTCATCTTGATCATGAACTACTGAGGTTGTCTTCAGGTTGAGCGGCGCAGACTGCTCATCATTTCCATTACCCCCTCATGATCAGGATGAGGAACTTCCACATCTTCTACTGCCTCTTCTACAGCTTGTGTGGGTTCCTTCCTGACCTTCTCTGGTTCCCTGGTAAACTGATGCCAAGCCTTTCCATGATTACTCTCAAGTTGTTGGCTCTGCTGAGGCAGATTGAGATAGATCCTTGAGTTCTCCCCAACTCTGCTCCTCATAGCCTGTTCTATGAACTTGACATCCCTGGAGACTAACACTCTCTAGTGTCTGGAACATAGCATTTGTACCCTTTCTGATGTGTTGAATACCCAATAAACATTGCCTTTGTGCTTCTGCCTCTAACTTGTTTCTGAGTTCTCCGGAACTAAGACAAAGCACACACACCCAAACACCGCATAAATGATCTATTTTAGGTTTGGTTTTGGTCAGTACCTCATATGGAGTGGCATCTTGAAGCACTCTTGTAGGTGTCGCGGTTGATAAGGTAAGTGGCAGTGACTACTGCATCTCCCAAAATCTTTTAGGCACATTACCATGGAACATCATGCTCCTAGCTACCTCCATTAAGTGCCTATTCTTTCTCTCACCATTTTTGTTGAGGTGTGTAAGAACTGGTTTGTTGGATGATCCCATGGGCAGCTAGATGTTGTTTGAAGGCTGTGCTAGTGTATTCACCACCATTATCTGATCTAAGAATCTTAATCTTAACATTGAAATGGTTAGTGACATAGTTTTGAAAATTTTTAAAAGCTTCTAGCACCCTATCTTTTGATTGCAACAGTGTGATCCATGTGTATTTAGATTTTTCATCTATGAATGTCACAAAGTATTTATGTTGTTCTCTAGATGCGGGGCAGTCCACATCAGAATGAATTAAATCAAAGCAATTATCATAGATGGTCATTGATTTAGGAAAGACACTCTTACAATGCTTTCCTAAGATACAAGCCTCACAATCACTTTTAAAAGAAATGCTAGGTAACAGGATGTTCAAGGCGAGAATGAGGATGTCCTAATCTAGCATGCCATATTACATCTTTAGGAATTGAGAAACAGAATTGAAATAGCAAGATAAATCAGAAGTTGGCCGAGTGTCCTCAAGCAAATACAAGTCTCCCTTGGTTACACCCTTGCCAAGCAACTTACTTGACTCAATATCCTGAAAATAAACTTCATTAGGGGTGAATGTAACATGGCAATTTAAATCATTTGTGGCCTTTTTAACAGAAACCAGGTTTGAAGCAAAGGTGGGCATGTAGAATGCCTTAGATACTTTATCAAACAATTTCAATTCACCTATACCTCTTATAGGATTTTATCACCATTTGCTATCATCACATTCCCTAATGCTGGTTTCACATTTTTAATTAAACTAGAATCACTAATCATGTGGTGTGAAGCACCAGAGTCAATAATCAATGGTCTAGTATTTAAAAATGTTTCTAGAATTCTCAGCAGTGTGACAAGCATTGTGTGAAAAACCAAGAGTTTAGGTATACCAGAGTTATCTTTCAAGGCCTTGATGAGCACTGATTATCTCATCCTGGTTGGTCCTTGCTGTGGAGTACATTGATGTAGAGGCCATAGCACTTCCACCATTATTATTAGAGCACACTGAGCTTGGAGTCACTGGTTCATTTCCATCAGTTGAGAGGTGGGCTCTTGCATCCTGAAAGCGTGGCTCCTTGAACTTGTTTGGCTTAAGGTGAGGGTGGAGAATCCAGCACTTGTCTTTCATGTGGCCTTTCTTCTTGCAATGCTCACATATCAAGACCTTCTTCTCATCCACTTGTAAGCCAGCCTTGTTTGCCACTGCTTCCTCAGCTTGGTGAGCCATAGTTAAGTCTCCTTTACTCCCAAACAGGCCTACTGAGCCTTCCTCCTTCTGGATTTGAGCACATACTTCATCCAGATCAGGTAGCTTATCAGCTCTCAAGATGTGCTTAATCAGGCTTCCATAAGATGGGTTTAGAGTGAGCAATAGCCAAACACTTTGTCCTCTTCACGCCTTGTTAAGAGGGTGGCTGGATCAGTTGTGTGAGGTCTTAGTAACTCCAACTCTGCCCAAAGAGACCTATACTTGCGAAATGAGGTTGAAACTCCTCATCTCCTTGGCTGAGAGCATTGATGGCCCTTTTCACTTCAAAACTCTAGTAAGGTTGGAGACATTTCCATACACTTTGTAGAGTGTATCCCACAGCTGCTTGGTGGTCTCACAGTATGAGTAAGACTCCATAATAGCTGGTTCAGGGGAGCTAAGGAGGGCTGTGAGCACCATGAGATCTTCCTGACCCCATTTACCTTCATCAGCTACCACCATCTCCTTTCCATCTTCTCCTTGGATAGTTTGTTTTGGAGCTGTTTCTGTTGAGACATGGCTCCATAAACCTTTTCCTCAAGGGCAATCTTCACCATCCTGGCCCATAAGAGGTAGTTAACTCCTTTAAGGTCACAGGAATGCTGAGAGTCGGTTGTTGTTGTTGTTGCTATCCATGCCTTCACTCGCCAAGAACACAAGAACAGGAGAGAAGGATTTAAGAGATGGAGAGAATTAAAACAGTATTTGGAAGAAGAGTAGGTTCAAGAGCTTGTTGCTCTGATACCATGTAAGATTATAAGAAGAATAGGGTAGATTTGTGTTGCAGATTATGAGCAAGAAGGATTTGAATCGAGAGAGGAATAAAGAGAGTTCGAGAAAGAGAGAGATGAATGACTAAAGAGGAACATATTTCCTTGGATAAATTTAGAACATGTTACAGCCTATTTAAAGGCAAGACGAGATGCAAGTTGCCATGAGAGAAACAATTAAACAATTAAGAGATAGTACAATGAGCAATAAACAAATGGGAGAGTTCTGGTCGGTCGGGCTCTAAGGTTAAGTGAAAGTGACCTTTCACAGCGTCTCTCTCCTCTGATTCTCCTTAAGTCCACCAGTGACACTTCCCTAACGTCTCTCTTACTCTTGTGTCGACATGCTCCACACTCCTAGCTCATTTAAATACTGTTTCCTCTTAGACTAAGTCTTTCTCTTGTCTTGCAAGCCACGGTAGGTTGAGTGATCATAACTATGCGGACAGTAGTCCTTTGATCACACCCAAGCGTGTCTTGCCTTGCTCTCTTCATCAATGCCTTCTATAGGTTCATGTCTGATATTGAATCTCTTATTTGCTTCATGTCAACATCAACTTGACTAAAGCTTTCCTTAAGACATCTTTTGATATCAAAGACTTGGGGAGTTAAAGTACTTCCTAGGGATTGAGATATGTAGATCGAAGAAGACTGTTCTTATCCCAAAATTACACTCTTGATTTGCTGAATGAAAGGTGATCTTGGAGCAAGAGTAGCAAAGACTCCCTTGAAGATGGCTATAAAGTATTGCGTGAGGGGAGTTTGAAGACAAACCCTATGGAGATGTCAAACACTATAGAAGAATGGTTGGGAAGCTGATCTACCTCACCATCACCAGACCAGATGTGTGTTTTGCAGTTAATCAAGTCAGTCAACACATGCAAAAACCAAGATACATCACTGGAATATGGTGGAAGGATCTTGAGATATCTAAAGAAGCACCAGGTCAAGGAGTTTGGATGGGATGCAATGGAAGCACTGAGATCACTGGATATGTGATGCAGATTGGGCAGGAGATAGGGTTGATAGGAGATCAACTACTGGGTCTGCACCTTTATTAAGGCAACTTAGTCACTTGGAAGAGCAAGAAGCAGAAGATAGTATCATGTTCAGTCTTTGGCAGTATAGAGCAATGAGGAAGCTTACTAGTGAGCTCATCTGGATCAGGAACCTGTTAAGAGACTTGAGCATAGAGACTACAACTCCTATCACCATGCACTGCGACAACCAGGCTGCCATTCATATAGCATCCAACAGTATGTTCCATGAGAGGACTAAACACATAGAAGTGGATTGCCACAAAGTGAGACAAGCAGTGGAGCAACAAATCATCCTACCTTGCTACACTAGAAGTGAAGACCAGCTGGCTGACATTTTCACAAAGGCAGCAAGCAGCAAAGTCTGTGAGTTCATCCATTCAAAGCTTGGACTCATAGAACTCACATCTAATGACTTTCTATCATGGAGACTTCTACTTTTTTCTTGGTGTGTTTTGTCCCCTGGGTTTTGCACATCAAGGTTTTAATGAGGATGTTCTTCATGATTCCAAGCTTGACTGGTTCCCAAAGTCAAGCTTGAGGAGTGTTGAGATGAAGAAGAAGAAATAAGGCAGTGTTGATATGAAGAAGATGAGCACACAGTTTGAAGAGAAGAAGTGAAGTCTGTCCATACAACTCTCCTATTGTAACCTAGCTTGGATTGCAAGTCAAGGAAGGTAACCTGTGTCCCAAAGACATGCCTCATGAGCCAAAGAGACGTTGGGGGTTTGGTTGACCAGCTCTGAAGTTTGAATGGATTTAAATAAGGAGATCACATGTTCGCAGATCGTATTTGTTAGGGACCTGTCACTATCTCTCCACCAGTGTGTTGTCCTCTTGCTTATTATTTTACTCTTTTGCTTGTCTTTTATGTTAGGCAAGTTGTCTATATATTGTAAACATCAGAATGAATTAATCTAAGGAATTATTCTCCTTCTCTCTCTTTCGAAATCCACTCTCTCTCTTCCTCTCTCTCTCTTGTTCTTCATTTTCTTGAGTTTCCAGCAGTACTTTCTTGAGTTTCCAGCAATAAACTACCTATAAATCTCACATCCTGCCCAATCAGCATCACAATACCCAACTACTTCTGTGCTGCCATTGCAACCCATCCAAACTCCTTGTCCAGCGTGCCACTCAGAATACCTCAGTATCCATCAACCATCTTCCAGTGATGTACCTTTGGCCTGCATATACTGACTCACTTGGTTCACAGCAAAACATATGTCTGGTCTGGTGATGGTCAAGTAGATCAGCTTGCCAACCATCTTTCTATACAGCTTAGGATCCTCAAATAACTGATTTTCTTGACCTCCCCTCATGAGACCTTATATCCCTCCTCAGAGAGGTGTCTTAGCTATCTTCCCTCCAAGCACATCAGTCTCCTTCAGCATATCCATAGTGTACTTCCTTTGAGACATAAACAGGCCCTCCTTAGATCTGCATATCTCAATCCCCAGAAATACTTCATCTCTCCCAAGTCTTTAATATCAAACACAGACTTGAGAAACTCTTTAGTGGCTTTAATCCCAGCCTTATCACTTCCTGTGATAATCAAATCATCCACATACACTAGAATCACAATGATCCTGATGGTCCAACCAGTGTGAAGAGTGTATGATCAAGTTCAGACTTCCTGAACCCTCTCCCATTGAGTGTTGTACTCAGTTTCCTGTACCAAGCTCTCGGTGACTGCTTCAGCCCATATATTGCCTTCTTCAATCTCAACACATTCCCTGGCTTCACTAGATGCTCAAGACCAGGAGGTGGGAGCATGTATACCTCATCTTCCAGCTCACCTTGCAAGAATGCATTCTTCACATCCATTTGCCACAAGTCCCATTCAAGATTCACAGCAAGAGATAGAACTATCCTGATGGTGTGGAGCTTGGCTACTTGTGCAAAGGTATCAATGTAATCTTCTCCATATGTTTGAGTGAATCCCTTGCAACCAGCCTTGTCTTTAGCCTATCTATCTGCCCATTTGGAAGATATTTGATGGTGAAGATCCATGCTGGACACAGCTCTCTTCCCTTTTGGTAGCTTACTCTCATACCATGTATCATTCCTGACCATAGCATCAGCCTCAGCATTCACTGAATCCCTCCACTCTTGAATCAACATGGCTTCTTCATAGCTTCTTGGAACATAGCTCTCATCTAGGCTCACCATAAATGCATAATGCTCATCTGGAAACTCAGCAAAGGAACACACAGCTTGAGAAGGATGCTCCACAGCCTGGGCATTGTAGTACACTCGTGTTTACCCAGTTGGAAGGATCCTCCTTAACCTTGTGCTCCTCCTTAACTCCTGAACCTGAACCTCAGCTTGAACCTGTTCCTCTGAGGCAGAACCAGTGTACTCTTCTCCTGAACTAGGAGACTCTTCTCCTGAACCAGTAGAGTCTTCTCCTGAACCAGTAGACTCATCTTGCTCATCTCCACCACTAGACTGAACCAAATTCTCAGCTCCTTGTGTCACATCTTGATCATGATGACCTGAATCTTCTTGGTGCTGCTCTTGCACTCAGATTCAGTTTCATTCCCCCTCATGATCGAGGGATCTCAGCACCAGCTTCCTCATGGTGATCAGTATGCTCTGTCCTTCTTGGTACCTGATCATGAGACATGTTTATCCCAAGTTTCTCCATCAGAATCTTAAGAGTATTTGCTCTTTCTGGTGAAGTTTGAGACTGAACACCCAAGTCTTCCCACTTCTCCTTCTCATAATACCCTGTAGACTCCACAAATTTCACTTCTCTTGATACCAGAACTCTCCTTGTGTCTGGATCATAACACTTGTAACCCTTCGGGTTATAGAGTACCAATAAACATGGCTTTGGTACTCTTCTCCTCCAGCTTGTCTCTCGCTCTCCTGGAACCCAAACATAGCACCGCATCCAAAGACTCTCGGTGATCAATGCTTGGCTTGTTCTTGTTCAACACTTCAAATGGAGACAGATTCTTCAAGATCCTGGTTGGAATCCGGTTGATAAGGTAGCAAGCAGTCTGAACAGCATCACTCCAAAACCTCTTAGGTACTTTAGCATGGAACATCATAGATCTTGCTACCTCCATCAAGTGCCTGTTCTTCCTTTCAGCTACCCCATTCTGTTGTGGTGTGTAAGGACAGCTTGTCGCTGCACAATCCATGCTTTGCTAGATGACTCTTGAAAGCATTGCTTGTATACTCCCCTCCATTATCAGACCTTAGTACTTTCCGCAGTAGCATTGTATTGGTTAGACACATATGCTTGGAAGGCCTCTAGCACTCTATCCTTTGATGGAAGCATAGTAACCCATGTATACTTAGACTTCTCATCAATGAATGTCTAAAGTACTTGTGACCATCTCTGAACATACATGGGGCAGTCCACACATCTGAATGCACCAGGTCAAAGCAACGCTCATATATAGTCTCGGTGGGGAAAGCAGTTCTGATGCTTTCAATATGCATGCTTCACACTCAAGTGATTAAATGACATAGCAGGGAGAATCAGTTCTATAGCTCGAGCATGAGGATGTCCCAACCTGCATGCCAAGTACTACTATCCACTCCCTTAGTAGTAATACTTAAGCAAACAGACTCAAAGGGTTTAGGATTACGAGCCATTTGGAGATGGTAGAGCTGATTCTTCTGTGTCTCTACCAATCACTCTTCCAGTCTTCAAATCCTGAAACTCCACTTCTTCTGGCCTGAATACTACTTGACAACCAAGATCAACTGTTGCTCTCTTTACTGATAGTAAGTTTGATTCAAACCGAGGCATGTAGAAGGCATCAGTCTCCTTATCAAACAGCTTGAGCTTCCCTACTCCTTCTATGGGAATCAAGTCTCCATTTGCTATCTCTACACCTCCAGTATGAGATTTTTATGATTTAAGAGTGATTAATCATAATCTGGTGATTTAAAATAAAGATTAAGAGGTTTAGAGATTAAGAACAAGAGAGAGACTAGAGAGAGAGACTAAAAGCGTGATGCTTCTTATTGATGATGAGGTTACATATATATAGCAAGAGATTACAAGGGTTTACAAGCTAAGAGATAAGGTTAGGTGAGAGGAGTCAAAAGAGAGTCAAAGCAATTTCAAACTAGCCAATGAGACCAAAGGAAGAGCTTCTTCCTTTCAGCATGTCGACAGGCTGTCACTCTCTTCCAGCCTGATCCACCAGCCTTGTGTAGATCCCTTTTACTCCTTTGATCACTCTCTTCACCATTTTACCAAGGTAACTCTATGGTAACTCTCCTTTCACCCTTTTACCACAGTAACTTATTTTTACTGTGGTAACTTCTTCATCAAGTAATCCCACACTCCATTTCTTCTCCTCATCTCAATCTTCATCCTCTCATCTTAACACTCCCCCTCAAGCTTGACCATGTGGAACAAGTCAAGCTTGGAAGGACCATGAGATCTCCCTCATTAAAACCTCATTAAAGAAAACCCATTGGGACAAAACCTTAATGAGGAAAGAGTAGAATCACATGATCAGGAGAGTGTATAGACTAGTTCTTAGTGAGAAGATCAATGAGCCCCAATCTGATATGAATGGACTCCATTGTCTTTTGCCTTGCTGCCTTTGTAAACACATCAGCCAACTGATCCTCACTCCTCGTGTAACATGGCAGAATCACTCCAAGAATCATCATCTGCCTCACCTTGTGGCAGTCAACCTCAATGTGTTTTGTTCTCTCATGGAACAGAGTTAGAAGCAATGTGGATAGCTGCTTGATTGTCACAATGCATTGTCATTGGAGTTCCTTGAATAATCTCCAAATGCTTCAAATCCCTTTTATCCACACTAGCTCATTAGTAAGCTTCAGCATTGCTCTATACTCAGCCTCAGCACTTGAGCAAGACACTACCTTCTGCTTCTTACTCTTCCAGTGACCAAATTACCACCAATGAATGTACAATAGCCTGTGGTTGATTTTTTCTGCGCTTTCGGTCTCCAGCCCGATCTGCATCACGTGCTTCTGACCTCAGATTACTCTTGTTACATCCCATCCAAACTCAAGACCAGTAGTCCCATTCAGATACATCAAGATCCTTTCCACCATCCTCAATGGTGCTCCTTAGGAACTTGCATGTGCTGGCTAACTTGATTCACCGCCAAAGCACACATCAGGTCTTGTAATGGTAAGATAGATTAGCTTCCCCACAAGCTTCCTGTATAGCTTAGGATCATGGAATGGCTTGCTATCCTCAATCTCCCCTCCGTGGAACCTTGTAACCATCCTCCATTGGCATCTTTGCTGTCTTTCCTCCATATGCATTCGAGGATCAAGTCGGACGTAGTTCAGTTAGAAAGAATTGAACAAGAGATCGAACTGCCTGGGCGAGTTCATCTAGTATGAGCGTTTATCATAGAAGCGGGCATGTCGAAGATAACGCTAGGGGTTTCTGTAATGCGGAGCTCTGAAGTTAAAGAATTGTTAGATCCTTCGAGATGAACAGAGGTCTGCGGAGAAGATAAAACTAGAACACGAGAAGCGACCAGGCGTTCTAAGTCCTGCCTCGCTGGCCTAACCACCTAAGTTCTAAGTTTTCGAGCTAGCAGGAGTTCTCTAAGTCTAGATTCTCGGATTTTGGATCCCTTTCTCTGCTCCAACCATCCTTATATAGTCGTTTTAGGTCGGTGGTCCGTTTACCCTTTGCCTTTGGGCCCAAGTTTATCTCTTTTGGAAATATTCCATTTTCTGTCGATCTTCGTAGTTATCCTCGAGAGTTGACATTTATCCACAGAAACTTAGCATTTATCCTACTTGTGAGTTAGGATAAATCGTCATAGCTCTGTTGGGCTTGGATCTCCAAAATCGTAAGTGAGTATGTGGACATGTTTTAAGCCCTCGAGCGTTCATACGATTTCGGAAAGATTATCTCTTCCTAAAATATATCGTATAGCCTAAAGAATCGTGTTGAGTCGATCGTCCTTGTTTTACGATACACTTTGGAAGAA
>JAAMPC010000822.1:0-14999 GCA_016771965.1 Brassica carinata
TACATCCGATCCGACTATCCGTCCATCTACACCGCCTCCTCGATCCGTCTACATTTCGTTCGAGATTAGAAGACTCAACCTTATCATCACACACCCAAGTATGACATCAATGTAGTAATAGAATTAATGTGTAGATTTACTTCCTGTAAAGATTTGTAAACCCTTGTATCAAACCAATATATAAAGTGGTGTTAATGAGAAAGACACAACACATTCTCACAAATCTTCTCATATTATAACACGCTATCGCCATCTAATTGTGCTTCCACCGGAAGTCTTCACTCGATCTCTTTCGCCAATTCCAGCTAACTTTAAACCGTGATCTCTCAAACCCGTGGAACCAGACGACGATCCACCTATCAATCTGAAAGCGAAGAGAGGAATCCATTGCCGAAGACTTTCGATCTGATCTCAGACGCGTCCTAAATCGCATATACAATCCACGCCGCCATCTCCTAGTTATATCCGCCGGCCATCCTCTCTCTCATGGTGGTCCATTCAGATCAATGTGGTAAAAGGTAAACAAATCAAAACCTGAAAATCTAAGATCACCATTATATCTGAAACAAATCTAGGATCTATATGAATCCAAATCTTATAAACAATCTATGGATCCAAAATATTAATCTTGTTTCTATGATCCATATGATCCATATGAAACTTGATTCTAAAATTATTTGAGTCCATAAACTTATAATTTTCTAAAGGTTCTAAGTATCTCTAAATTATTACAACATCTATAGATCTATATGAATCTTGTTTCTAAGAATTCTTGAAAATCACCAACCAAAATAAAATCGAAATTAAATCCAATCAATGCATATCTTTTCCTATTAATATTTGTTTTGTAACTGTAAAGTTTTAAAACCTCTTATGATTTTTATAAATGCATATTCGATTTTATAAATGCTTGTTTGATTTTATTGAATTAATATCTTTGACTGAAAATTATTTCTAAAGTTTTATAAGCCATAGTATAATTTTATATTGATATGTCATCAGATAGAATAAAATCAATTGAGGCAAATGTCACAAAGACAAATGAGTTCAGAAGCCTTTAAACAATGACATGAAAGGCTCGCCATCCCGGCTAACCATGATCAAGATAATCTTGAACTCAACTGGCCATCCCTTGAAAGAAAGTAATATTATCCCTATGGGCATTACTTGTATTCCATGCTCACAAGGAAATTAATAATAAGGCCATCACCTTGTAAAGGTAGTTAAAGAAACATTGAACTTTCTGAAAGAATACAAGATGATATATGTGGACCAATACACCCACCTTGTGGAACATTTCGATATTTTATGGTCCTCATTGACGATCGACCAGATGGTCGATGTTTGTCTATTATCATCTCGAACTTGGCATTGGCAAGATTATTGGCTCAGATCATAAGACTCGAGCCCACTTTCTAGAATTTCCATTAAAGACTATATGTCTTGACAAAGCAAGTGAAGTTCCCAAGCTTTTAATGATTACTGTATGTCCATGGGGTAAGTGTGGACACCGTGGCATATGTACACGAACGGATTGGCCTTCATTAAAAGAATCCAGTTGATTGCTCGACCATTACTCATGAGGTCGAAGCTACCAAGATCGGACGGGACATATTACATGCTTATTCAAATAAATTGCTTAGGTCCAATGCTCGGACGTAACATACATCCGACTAGTTCTTGATCCATGCATTTACCCTTAGACCATTATGATTGATTTTCATCCATATTTCTTGATCTCAATTAAAAGATGACTGATCCTTATTCAAATTCTAAAGGGCTTTAATACCTATATATAATCAATCCAAATTTGAATTATGATTAAAAGGATCACTAGATGCAATGATCAATTGATCATCATCTAGAAATACTTAATGCAAATAGATTATATGATTTGGGGAAGCATTATTGAAAATTTGTTTGCATAGATTCTTTATGCTTGAAAGCAATGATAAATATTCAGATGTTGAAAATATAAATCTTGGTGATTGTATCTAAATATCTCACTTTTGAGATAGATACAAGCATTTCTCTTAATCATACGCCATTCCTAAGGTACCAACCAATGGGTCTCGACCGAGCCTCATGGTACTGATGATGAGATCTCCATCTGAAAGTCTCATAGATTGTCCGACAAGGCCGACATGGCCATTCCTAAGGTACCAACCAATGGATCTCGACGCCGAGCCTCATGGTATCGAGGGTTCAAATGATGAGATCTCCATTAATTATCTTATGTCGGGACAAGATGGAGGAACCTAAAGATCCAAGACTATAAGTCCGTGGATGAGTTTAACTCGGCTCTTTTCATGATAGTCTCAAAGTTGAAACTGTGGAGAGACTATCACATATGCTGCTGACATGTTAGAGAAGAAATTCTCTACATTCCACAAGCAATGTTTTGCTTCATAATAACAGAAAAGGATTCCTCCACATATGCAAATTTAATCTCTTGGGTTGCTTGCTAAGCAAAACAATGAGTTAATCATGAAGAATAGTAAGATGAGGCCTCCGATTTATGCATTGCCTAAGGCACACGCCACGTGAGCCATATGAAAGAGTCAAACCATGGCCATGTGAAAGGCCATGGAGGATGGCAAGGATGTGCGTGGATATCACCCACAGTCACTCCATAGTCGGACCAAGGCTAAGGTTATCAACCGAAGTCATGGGTATAAGTCCGATATCAAAACCATGCCTCGATCAAATCTGCTTGCCATCAGTGTGGGATGAACAACCATTGGTCCAACCAATGTAGAACTCCCAAACACCTTATTGAACTCTACCAGGAGAGCATAAAGGGATAGAACCTTATGGCCCATTGGGTCCATCATCACGATGGTGCTAATGATTTCACCATGAGTATGATGATCATCTTGGATATGAGACTTCATATTGCCTTAAAGAGGCCAATTAGATTTCGACATCATTCTACTTTGTCTTTGCTCTCTATAGTGGATTAAGCCACACTATATTAAGAGACAAAAGATACTTTATTTAAGGCCACGCCGCCAACCTCATGATGTCTAAAGGCACGCATCTAGAAATCTATGATGCATTATATTCCCATAAATCAAAGTGGAATTCGTTAGGTTTCAAAGACATTCATGAATGGTCTACATATTGAAACTATGGGCAAAGGAAAGAAAGAATTCCTTCTTTATGAAAATTCCCAAGGCCAAAGGAAAGTCCTAGACTATACCTACTATATCTATAGGCCTTCATTGGGCCAAGATAAATATGATTGAGGATTAATATCTCAACTCACTTTTCAAAGAGTTCAAAGAAGCCTTTAACAAATGGCACGACTTGCTCGGCCATCAAGGCTTCGTTATGATGCATAAAATACTCTTTACGCATTCCTTGAAAGAAAGGAAAAGAAGCTCGACCATGGCATTGCCTAAAAGGCATTATATTCACCTATAAGGTCCATTGAATTAAGAAGAGAAAATGGTTTCTAACAATGGACAAAAGGGAATAAGAGTACCTAAATTAAAATCGCCTAAATGGTCGCGGACTACATTCTCTATTGATCTAGAGATCAATATGATATTAGGCATAAGCCGGGCAATCATGTTTGATTGACCCACAAAATTATCACTTAGATGGCATTACCATACATAGCCATCCAGATTATGATGCAAAGATTTAAAAGGGCACAAAAGCTATCCCATAAGATCTCACGTTTGTGCAATATATATCTATGCACAAGGGAATTTATTATCCAAAGACAATTAATTGAGTATGTTCATGAGGGAAGTGAGGACAAATCCTATGATACATGACCATACTAAAATCCGTGAAATATGGTCCACAACCATAATTACATATTGGTTGAATTATAAAAAAAATAAAAATAAAAATAAAAATTAACTTGCATCAGGCCATTGATATTATATCAGCCATATAAGTGATCACAGATATTCCCACCTCCACTAATACGGTCATGAGTCCAGACATATATCATCTTAAGATATTGAGAATGAATCCACCACAAATATATGTGCCATCTAAGATCATATGACCTTAGAATCTCATAAGGAGGATTGGGAATATATGTTGGGTATATATATATATATATATAAATATACTTTCTCCATAAGTTTAAAAGAAACCTTGAGCTAAAATGGGTGATTTAATTATAGGCCAAGGAACAAGGATTACATAAGGTTTATGAATCGAATATCCAACATTTGAAAGGAGAAAAGTAATAAGCTGGTAAAGAATGGTATGGCAAAGATCCTCAGACTAGAAAATAAATTATAGATCCATATGCTACAATGATAGCAAAATAAAATGCCGCAGAACATTGACCAGAAAAGAATGACTATGTCATCCCACTTAGCACCACACGGTTTTGATGTCTTAAAGACTCAACCAAGTTGCTACAGAGTCTAATATAAGACCAAATAAAGTTCCAAATAAAGTTCCATAATTCAAAGGAACCTCGAAAGAAAGAAAGGTGCATGAGATAAATTCGAAGTTTTATAAAGGAAACCATTCCACATTGAGATATAATGGCCAGCTGAACGGTTAGGTACCATACCATATAACTTGGGACGCCAAGTTATAAGGTTACAAAGGTCCTAGATAATGAGAATCTCAAAATCGATTTTATACCAAGTCGAATTAAAAGGAACCATATATATAAGTGTGTCGATACATACATACATTCAAAAGCGCAAGTATGTAGCACATGAATAATGAAACGAGGATCATGAACCCACTAAAGAGTACTCATAACTAATAATGAAAGAAACGTGGGTTTCTAAAAGTGATATATAATAGGCGTGTTGTATTGGCCATAAATATTTAAACGCCATAAGATGTCCAAGGAATAGATAAATCTCGAAGAAGGATAAAATCGTGACACCAGAGAGGTCTATATAATCCAAAGTGGTGGATACTACTACATATGTCACTACATATAATGTCTGGAAGAAATTCAAAAGATGTAGTATGTTTTATATGACTCACTGGATGATGATAATATTATTGGTACCTAAAGGTTTACCAAAATGTGTATTGAGCTCGAATCATAAGATGAGAAAAGAAGTTCTCATGAACAGATTTTTCTAAAGTTGTCCATGGACTGAATTAAATTTCTACATGTAAGCAAATGAAGAGTTCTATAAGAACAATTCAAATCAGTCCATAGAGGAATTTTAAATTCCTTGTGTTTTTATACTAACCAGCCTATGATAGGTTAAATGGTTATTCATTAAACCTTATAAAGGTTATAGATCATCACCACAAATTAGCCAAATTTTTGGTAATACTTATGGTTGGATAAACTCTCAGCATGAACCAACCAAGCTGTGGTATGAATGAATAAGCTATCATAAAGATAAGCTATAAGATCAAAGTTCATCTTTGAACAAAGTACCCGATTATATGTCATGCAAGGTCCACCATATTGTAAGATTTTGTCCATGATAAAGCTGTAGATCATAGATGCCATTAGACATGAGTTTGATGATCTATTAGATCAGTTCTATGTCAAGACCATGTCCGCCTAAATCTGTTCAATCGTCCATGTATATATATGTGCACTAACTGCCACATATTAAGACTGAAAATGTCTTAGATTGATCATAGATAAACTATGGACATATGTAAACAAGGATCATGATCTAACCGATATGACCTATGTATAAAAGTTGTCTATGGCAAAAGAATATTATACTCATAAAGCTAAGGCATGTCCATAAGTCCTAAAGAGCTAAAATATCTCATACTTGATACAATGATGATCCATATCATATAAAGGATCTAAAGTACTAGTGACCAATATGTATGGAAAGGCATATAAGAATGATTTGGTCAAAGACCATAATCGATGACAGAGTATAAAATAGTACATTTTATCTAAAGTACTAAAAGTGGTCGATATCAAAGTGGTACATTTTCTAAGTACCATCAGGATTCTAAGAGACATGATATGTCCGAACATTACAAGATTGTTCAAGAATCCATGAACATCTATTCAGCAAGTGATGTTCAAATCGTGGGGAGTAATGTGTTGTACTCTTTTTCCTTAACTATGGTTTTGTCCCAATTTTCCTAGTAAGGTTTTAATGAGGCAACATTAGCACATTACAAGCCCGATATGGTTATGGCATCCAAGGAGTGTTATAAATCCATTGTGTGGATTGCCATTTAACCAAGTAGAAGTCCGAGGTTTACATCCGATCCGACTATCCGTCCATCTACACCGCCTCCGATCCGCCTACATTCGGTTCGAGATTAAGACTCAGTCAACCTTGTTATCATCACCTTGACCAAGTCTTCATGTATGACATCAATGTAATAATAGCAATTAATGTGTAGATTTACTTTATAAAGCATTTGTAAACCCTTGTATCAAACCACTATATAAAGTAATGAGAAAGACACAACACATTCTCACAAATCTCTCATATTATAACATTAAGAAAATTGTATACATTTCTCTAAGCTTAGAGATTCACAGTTCCGACTTTCACATCATACACATACGTTTCCATAAGAATCACTATAGCCTATATATAATACAACATGAATACATGATATATACGTATATGTATCGTACAATGTATAGGTTAGTACTAGTACAACCAAGATCAGCCTCTCCTCTGGCCTTGTTTTGGGATTTGAAGTACTTCAGAAGATTATGTGCCTGAAACAACAAAGCATATAAACATTGTTAGTTTCAATCATACCAAACAAAAGCAAAAAAAAATTGTAATAAATGAAACCTTCTCTTTAGCTCTAGCTGTTCCTGATTTAGTAAGAGCCACAAGAGGTGGAATAGCTCCTTCTCTAATAATACTGTTGCAGAACCTCAGACTATGCATAGAAAGCTGCAAAAGCGCTGCAGTCGCATTCTCTTTCCCTCGCTGAACCTAACTCAACCACTTCCACCAACACCGGTATGCCTCCTTCCTCTCCGATCGCAACCTTCCTTCTTTAACCGTCGCGAGATTCGCCAACACAACCACAGCTTTCTCCACCATTCCAGCCGCAGGATCCATCAGCTCGACCAAGTACTTAACCGCACCAGCTTCGATCACTTTCGCCTTGTTCTCGTGGTGTATGGAGAGGTTAAACAGAGCCGTGGCCGCGTCTTTCTTCCCTCTGAGACTCCCGTGTCCCAAGAGCTCAACAAGCGGCTCTATCGCTCCTGCTTCTCCTATCTTCGTCTTGTTCTCTTCTATCACAGATAAGCTGAAGAGCGTTGCTGCCGAGTTCTCTTTGGCTTCTAGGTTCCCTGTCTTGAGAACGTGGATGAGCGGCTCTATAGCTCCACTGTCCGCTATGACTGATTTGTTGTTGTCGTTGATTGATAAGTTTAGCAAGCAAGTCACTGCGTCCGCTTGGATCCTCTCGTCCGTGGAGTAAAGAAGGTCGACTAAAGAGTTGATTGCACCACACCTGGCGATGACAATGCGGTTGTCTGTGCTGTTTCTCGACAGTACCCTGAGCCTAGCTGTTGCCTCTCTCTGTGCATCCAAGGAAGAGCTCTTGAGATCTTCGATCAGTTTCTTCACCTCCGCTTCGATGCTTGAACTGCTTCCGATTTCTCTTATGGTCGCTGGGATGATCCCTGGGTGATGAAAATGCCTCCCTGATGGAAGCCGCCACACGGTTTTCGAGGAGACTGATGTATCAGCAGCATCTTTAACGATTCTTTCGGTTTTGGAAACCACTTCACAGACAATCCCTGGTGCAGAGACAGACCTGCTCAGGACCTGACGCAGCTTCTCGCACTTGGTAGCGTCTAAAGATTCTGTACGGCCATTTCCACCAATCTTCATAGGGATGATGAACCTCTCTCTGACTTGGCAGACTCATCCACCAAAGAAAGAGGCTGAGAACCACACTCATCATCATCATCATCAGAATCTGGTTCAACAAGAAGAGGGAATGGCTGACTTGATTGAATCAACTCCAAAGGATCAGGAGGATTGACATTGTTTGATTCACACCAGTTGGCAATGAATGCCTTGACAGTGAAGTTAGGTGTCAAAGTGGTCTGAGACAAAGCCTGCCTTGTCTTTGGGCAAACCATGAGTCCCATATCAAACCAGTTTTCGATAAAAGCCCGTTCGTATGTTTGACCAGATGTCACAATGACAGGATCAGTCATAAGCTCAAGCGAAAGAGGGCAGCGGAAGTCAGGAGGTACAGGGACAGAACAACCCAACTGAGACTGCTTTATGTTGGTAAGGTGATCATGCATTTGTGTTACAAGAGAGATCAGTCCTCTATAAACTCAGCTTCAGTGTTATTCTCGGTAAGCTCTGTTCTCCTTTAGACTTGCAAGCACCACACCTTCAATCAGAATATCCTGGTTGGATCTCAAACCAACAATCTCAGCAATTTTCACCAGAACCTCTGAAGTAGGTCCATTACCTTCCTTTTGATCTATCAGAGCTAGATCAATAGTATACGAAACTTCCTCTCTTCCCACTAACTTCACCAGTTCTATGCAGTCCTGCAAGATTGAACCAATGTCATAGCATAGAAGAGCCTTAGCAATAACTAGGGGTGGAAAAAAAAGCCGAACCAATTAACCAAACCCAAACCGATCCAAACGAAACCAATGTATAGATTCTAACATTCGGTTATGATTTTATCAACCCAAAGAGTTCGGTAACCGACCAAACTGAAGTATAGTTAATTAGACTAACTAAATATATTAATACTATTAAAATTTAAGATAATTAACCATCTAACCCTAAAACTAAACATAATTTTATACATTTAGTGAACTAAACCCACAACAAACCAAACTAAACCGAACACAAACCAAGCTAAACTATTTTCGTTGGTTTTGGTTAAAACTCTTAGAACTACAAAACCCAAACCGAAACCGAAATTAAACAGAAATGTCCACCCCAGCAATAACTAGTTCCTTATAGAAACTAACACTGAGACTATACCTCGAACGATGGTGAAACAAGATCGGCAGGTAAGTGCTGTTCGCAGTGTTTGAGCAGCTGAAAGACTTCCAAACTGGATTCTCGCAATTTTGAAGCTAATGATTCCATCTGAAGAACCTGGTGATACACAGGATAGATAGCTAAGCTAAGAAGAAAAACAAACTAATAAGCTTTAAAGAGTTGGCTGTTTCTTTACTTACATAAAAGATTCTACTTGAAAGAGGTTGCCAGCTCTCAAACTGCTCTCTCATTTCATCAACGTACTGAGATAACTCTTCAAATCCGTTGTTAAGCAACTCGCTAGGAGAGGCATCAGAGCCAACAAGGTTCTCAAGAACAGGCTGAAGAAGCTTGGCAATGTCTTCTCCCCTGGTGTAGTATTTATGAGCAGGGTTTGAAGATAAGGTGTCAATGGATGATATGCTTAGATATGAGGAGATGTTATCTAAGAGAACTCTCAACCAAGACACCTCCATGTTTGCCTCCTTTATTAGTTAACAAAAAACAAAACATGAACAGGACAGGAGTTTATAATAATTGGTAATAAATCAAAGAAAGTTAAATAAGCTTAGACATTCAGAAACTTACCATCATGTAATGAAATAAAACTCCAAAAAGTTTGAAGCACGATATAATCAATCCATTAGTAGTAATCAAAAAGCCCCTGAAACAAGAACAGAACAAGTAAATAAAACTCCATGTTCTAGAAATAGTAAGAACCAAATCATAAGCTAACGTGAGGACCATAGTGATTAAGAATAAAGATGGTTTAGTCAACGCTGGAGTCAATTATAATGTTTTAAACTCTGAATCGAACATTAGTATAAGCATCGGTTCAAATTCAAACGAACGAGCTCTACACAATCTACGAAACTGCAGAAAAACAAATTCTAACCCCAGAAAAAGAAAAGAGGAGATTATATCGAAGGAGAACGAAACTTAAACGATAAAAGTTTTTTAAAACGAAGAAGAAGACAGAAGAACCAGGTGATGAAGATGAAGTTACCTAGCAGAAATGGCAGTTTCTGGGAGAGGACGTAAATGAGAAACGGTGGAAGCGCGGTAAGACCAGTTCTTTCTTTCTTCGTCAAAAGATTTTATTTTCCTCTAGAAAATGTTTAATTATATTGTTAGTGGTCTTCTTAGTCATTTGTTTAGCGAGTCTTGCGTCAAACCTTGTTAGGTGGGATTATGTCAAATCAATTACGAGTACTATTTTCTACTTTTGATTTCAAATGAGTTGTTTTCCTTTTGGGTTAGTTAAAGCTGCTACTGTTTTAGTCTTTATCTTTGTTTTTTTCATAAGCTATTAACGAATCGTTACGTGCTCTAGTCGTTTAGCAGGAAAATTGCATAATCAAGGCCCTATTAAGTACTACCTTTACATTTCTATTTAACTAGTTGTGGAATCAAATAAATTATGCACGACTTGTTTTCACAGAACGACTAAGAATTGGCTATTGACTAGTTTAAAACATCTTATTCTCATTAAATGCGACCGCGTTTCCATTAGGCTGCTTCCTTTACAAATTGACCAATTCTTCCCTCTTTACCTTCTATTTATAGAAAACATATTTCAAGTTCATTGAGAAATTACATCATTTTGGGTCTGAAAAGAAGAGGAAGTTCGTTTCTTTCAACAACAAATTAAATAAATAAACTTCAAACTATATTCTTCCCCATCTATACTATAAACCCTGAACACTACTATATTACAAATACAACATAACATTGTTACCAATACTACTATCGAAAACCGGAGATGCAATCCAAATCCCACATTGGGGACAACGAAGTGTTTAATATATAAAAGATGTCCAACTCTAATAGATGGGCCTTTGGGAAGGAAACCAAAAGAAATCCATGCCGCTTCTACACCCAAAGTGGACAATATCATCATACTAATGGAATAATATAGTTGGACACGATTTCGCATCCCAACATTGGTATCAGATCGGTTCGACGAAGATCTGCAAGAAAACCAAAATACCCTTCGAGTAGAACGGACCCTTCAAGATGGAAGAGGAGGTCTGCGGGCGTAGACCGCCCGCATGGTTTTATTAGCTCGATACCATTCACCCCTTAATTCCAACTTCATTAGGGAGATCAATCTTCGAACTCCATTAAGCTCCTCATTTGCTTGAACTTAATCCTTCTAATGGCTTGGTAAGGATGTCGGCCTTCGCTTCAACACCGACATGCTCTACTTCGATTTGCCCATTCTCCACACACTCACGAATGAAGTGATACTTCGAGTACATGCTTACTCCTTCCATGGAAAACCGGATTCTTCGAGAGCAATGGCTGATTTGTTGTCGATTCTAAGCATGACCCTCTTGTCTTCTTCGCTTAGTATCTCACTCAACAAATCCATCCATATAGCTTGCTTCGCCGCTTCGCCGCCATGAACTCGCCGCGATGATGACAATGCAACCGTCGCTGCTTCGCGATGTCCAAGTGATCAATGATGAACCATAATAATGCATGTCCCATGTGCTCCTCCCATCATCGAGATCAATGTTGTGATCGCTGTCACTATAACCAACGACACTCCGACCCATCTTCAAGAACGCACCGGTTTGTTCCTTTGACATACCGTAGTATGTGTGATGGCTTGTCCATGAGAGTCTCGGATTGTATGTATTCGCTGAGAACGCCCACCGCGTAACAATACGTCCGGTCGCGGTGTGAAGGCATACCTCAAACATCCTATGATTCTTCAGACTGTAGCATCTATCTTTGTTCATCTTCAGCCAGATCTTCAAGTTCGATTCCATTGAACTTCGAGTCGTTACACGCCTCCATCTTTGTGTCACTGATTCCTTGAGCATACCTCTTTGCTTTATTCGATTCCGTCGTCCTTGAATCACCTCTATGCCAAGGTAATACGTTAGCTTACCCGATCCGACATCTCGAACTTCTTTGACATCTCCTCCTTGAAACGCTTAATCACCTTAAGAGAAGTTGTCACAAATAGATCATCAACGATATGGCAATGATCAAGACGCTCCACCTTCAGTCTTTACACGATGGTTCCTTCTGCACTTTCATCTCATTCTCGCTTTAACCTCGATCGAAGTTTCAAATTCCATGCTCGGGCAAGGAACCCATACAAAGCCTTGTAACACATAAACTCGATCTTCTCCTTTCTTCGAAACCTTCGGAGTTACATACACTAACTCCTTTAGATCTCCATTCAAGAAAGCGGTCTTCACGCCCATGTGATGTATCTCCCACCATTGGTTGCAGAAGGGCTATTAGCCTGATAGTTTCGAGACGTACACGGGTGCAAACACTTCATCGAAATCTATTCCTTGTCTTTGAACATAGACTTTTGCCACAACTCTGCTTTATACTTGCTCACACCGTACCATCCGCTTTTCTCTTTATCTTGTAGATCCACTTTAGCCCTATAGGTTACACACCACCGGTCTATCCACAAGCTCCCACGCTTTGTTTCTTGTGATAGATTCTAACTCAGCCACCATAACTTCAACCCATTCTCTTACGTGTTCAGCCTCAAAGTAGTTCGCTCGCCATCTACCTGCGGAGCAACAACATTGTACTTTCTTGATCTGCAAGTAACACATAATCATCGAGATACCTTAGTTTTGTTATGGTGCAGCCGTGTTCAGTCACCAACGGTTGTACTCCACCGTCTTGGTTATCATTGTGATCGCAGTATCTTCTTCTCCCTCATCTTGGTTTATAGCTTCCTGTTCATGATCATCACCTTGATCATTACCTTCTTCTATCTCACCCTCATGTGGAAGTTTAAGCATACTTGTTCACAACTTGGTTTGTTGTAGACGACCAATCCTGCTTCTTCAAAATCACGTCTCTACTCACCATCACACTCCCCGACTGGATCATGAGTCTATATGCTTTGGAACCCGCTCAGTTCCAAGATTGACCACAGACTTCGATCTCTCATCCAACTTTTCAGATGAGTGACGATATCTTCGATGTGCTACACAACCGAATATCCTCGCTCGATATTTGGTTTCCTGCGGTGAGGCACTCATATGGCGTCCGATTCTTCAAGGCTTTTGTAGGAACTCGTTGATGAGGTAAGTTGAATGTCGAACAGCTTCTCCCCACAAATAGTTTGGCATTGCCTTCAGCATACTCTTGTCATTCCCATCAAAGTTCGGTTTCTCCTCTCCACAAACATTTCATTTTGGTTAAGGCGGTGAGATGCCTTTTCACTCCATTCTCTTCACGAATCGATTGAACTCAGCTGAGGTAAACTCTCCTCCTCTATCTAAAGGTTTTAATGGACGCACTCGCATTTCTATACTCTCCTTAAACCTTTTGAATCGATCGAAGCCTCTCTCTTCTCCTTCATAAGTATAATCCACATATACCGGAGAAATCATCAATCAAGACAAAGACATACTTATTATTGCCCGCTTGGTGGTGTGATTGGTCCACACAAATCTCCATGCAATAACTCCAATGGCTTTGTCGCACTAAACATGGCTTTGGTCGGGAATGAATGTCTAATCTGCTTCCTCGCTAGACATCGTCACACATCTCTTCGGGTGTTACACTCGCATTCCTGTGACCATCTCCTTTCTTACCATGTTGTTCATCACTCCATAACTTATATGTCCCAGCCGAGCATGCCACCTCCATGTAGCATCTTCATCTCGACATGTAAGCATTCCGGTAGCTAATCTCCATGGGGTCTTGTAGGTGGTTTGGAGATCTTGTGACACGCATAAGCAACCTTCCATGACTGTGAGAGTCAAATAGTCATCCTTCATGTTAACCTCACATCCGCTTTTCTTGCTTGACCAAGACTCATATATTGTGCTTTAGGTCGGTGTAGTAGATGTCTTTGAGTGCATTCTTCTCTCAGCCTTGCACACAAAAGTAATCACACCCTTCCAACGATATCAACACACGATCCATCACCAAACTTCACCTTTCCTTTGGTGTTCGACTCAAACTCAAAAGAACTCCTTGTTTCCCGTCATGTGATTGCTCGCTCCATTATCCAAATACCAAACACTTGCACCTTTGTTGATATCAAGATTCTTCGAATCACCTTGTCTTCATTCAAGAACACCACCTCGCGGTAGAGTGCATCAGCTTCGTGTGTCTCGTTGAGGTTGGTTTCTTGATTCTTCACCGACTTTCGACAGTTGCATAGTGACCGGCTTGTCACATCTCCAACATATCACCTTTGATCGATCCTTCTTCGAGTTTTTCGCCGGTGTGTGACACATCGCTTTGACTGTGTGACCTACCACCTTCTGCCTCTCACTCCATCCTCTACCTCTACCACGGAAGTTCTCATAGCCTCTCGACTATGCCGTTGGCAAACATAAGCTTTCCTTGGTCCTCTTTCTCGAGTTCTTGCTCCCACGCCTCGAATGCCTTGAGCCTTCCAACTATATCCTCAAAACCCGTAGAATTGAGGTGTCAGGCTGTTCAAGCACGCCACGATATGGATATACTTGTTTATACTAATGTTTATTACTTTTTTTTTTATGGTCAAAGATACTAATGTTTATTACCATTAAATGAAAGATATACATTCTATATAAATTCATTTTGGTAAACTAGTCTTATCTTAATGTAACTAATTACATTATTTTTTAAGAGAAACCATATTTTAATTATTCAAATATATCCTAAATGCCAACAATATTGGCTTAACAGTTTATAAAAGAAAAAGAACGTATTTTGCAAAAAAAAGAACGTCAATGGCTTGTTCTTCCTTCCAAACAAAAGCTAAAACGTACAAACCTTGTATAGATCGTTAAATGCTGCTTGTTGTTGTGTACACATCTCTTGGAGGCCCAAACAATCCCACGTTATATCATAGTTCAATCTTATATATTAAAACAGAAATCATGACTTATTTCATGTGTGATTTTTTTTTTTATTTGGACCACCCTTAGAAAACTATTTCAATGATTTTTTTTGTATACATATTTGAATTATTCTAAACAAATAAATCAAATAGATATTCCCAAATTTTCTTAATTACATCCCAATAAAATCTTTTCAAATTTTTTATTTACAATATAAATATACATTTGTATTTATTTAAAATATAAATGT
>JAAMPC010000823.1:0-14998 GCA_016771965.1 Brassica carinata
TAGAGTATGAAATGAGATTATGAGTCTAATATGGAACCATTGAGATTAAAGACTAAGAGAAAGACTCAAAACTTGTCTTATTAATGAGAGTTTACATATTTATATGAAGGAGAGCTAGGGTTTTCATATACAAGAGGATAAGGTAAGCATGTGGAGTCAATGCCTAATTCAAAACTATCCAATAAGGAGAGCCATCCGTGTGAGGCCTCTCTAGCTGGCTGATGCCTTTGCTTTTACTTTCCAGCTGTGACAGCCTGTCCAAGACTCTCCCTTATCCTTTCCAACGGTCTGATCCATCCTCCAAAGGCTAAGGTAACTTCTCCTCTTTACTTAAGTAACTTGGGTAACTAGTGGTGAGGTTTGGTTGAGCTTTGGTCGATCCCATCTTGTAGGATGGTGTGCGGCATGTCTGACCTTGTATGGACTGGTTGATCCCAAAGCTCCCAAACCTTCCTAGTCTCCCTTCTCCTCATTCTACTCAAACCTTATCTCCTTCTCTTCACTTAACTCAGCTCATCTCAACACTCCCCTCAAGCTTAGCTTTGTGAAAGCCTAAGCTTGGACAGCCATGAGATCTTCCTCATTAAAAACCTCACTAAGGAAAACCATTGGGACAAAACCTTAATTAGGAAAAGAGTAAAGATCTCATGACTAAGGATCAGCTGCTTTTCTTCCCAAGATCAATGAGGCCCAATCTAATATGAATGGACTCCATTGTCTTTTGCCTTGCAGCCTTGATAAATACATCAGCCAACTGATCTTCACTCCTAGTATAACATGGCAAGATGACTACTAGGACAATCATCTGCCTCACCTTGTGGCAATCAACCTCAATGTGCTTTGTTCTCTCATGAAACACCGAGTTGGAGGCTATGTGAATGGCGGCCTGGTTGTCACAATGCATTGTCATTGGAGTGTCTTGTGCTATCTCCAAATGCTTCAAGATGCCCTTGATCCAAACTAGCTCGTTTGTAAGCTTCAGCATAGCTCTATACTCTTCACTAGAGCATGACACCACCTTCTGTTTCTTACTCTTCCAAGTCACCAAGTTGCCTCCAATGAATGTGCAATAGCCGGTTGTTGATCTCCTGTCAGCTCTATCACCTGCCCAATCATCATCACCATAGCCCACTACTTCTGTGCTTCCATTTCACCCCATCCATACTCCTTGATCCGGCGAGCCATTTAGATACATCAGCAGCCTCTCCACCATACGCCAATGATGTTCCTTGGGAAGCTGCATGTGTTGACTCACCTGATTCACAGCAAAGCATATATCAGGTCTTGTGATGGTTACATAAATCAATTTGCCAACAAGTTTTCTATAGAGTTTAGGATCATGAAATGGCTTGCTCTTCAATCTCCCCTCTCTTGGTACTTTGTAGCCATCCTCCATTGGCATCCTTGCTGTCTTGCCTCCATGAGCACCTGCATCTTTCAAAAGATCAAGTGTATACTTCCTTTGGGACATGAACAAACCTTCCTTGGATCTACAAATCTCAATTTCAAGAAAGTATTTCATTTCTCCCAAGTCTTTTATTTCAAACATAGACTTTAGAAACTCCTTGGTTGCTTTGATACCTTCCTTATCACTCCCTGTGATAATGATATCATCCACATACACAAGGAGAGCAACCATACCTGAGGGAGTAGTGAGGGTAAAGAGAGTATGGTCCAATTCTGACTTCTTAAAACCTCGGCCGTTCAGAGTTGTGCTCAACTTGTTGTACCACGCTCTTGGTGATTGCTTCAACCCATAGATAGCCTTCTTTAGCCTCAGTACATTCCCTCTCTTCACTAGATGTTCAAGACCTGGTGGAGGATACATGTAGACTTCATCCTCAAGTTCTCCTTGTAAGAATGCATTCTTCACATCCATTTGCCACAATCCCCATCCAAGGTTAACCGCCAAGCTTAGTACAATTCTAATGGTATGTAACTTGGCTGGTGCAAATGTCTCAATGTAATCCTCTCCATATGTTTGAGTGAGCGCTCTTGCTACTAATCTAGTCTTCTTCCTCTCAATCTGTCCATCAGCTTTGTATTTGATTGTGAAGATCCATCTACTAGATGTCTTCTTTCCTTTTGGTAGTTCACTTTCAAACCATGTATCATTCTTTATCATAGCTCCTGCCTCAGCTCCTACTGATTCCTTCCATTCCTTATCCTCCATTGCCTCTTCATAGCTTCTTGGAATGTGATTCTCATCTAAGTTTACCATGAATGCACAATGTGCTTCTGGATATTGAGAGAAAGAACACACGGCCTGGTAGGATGCTTCAGCTTGAGCATTGTAGTACACTCGTGTTTACCCAACTGGAAGGATCCTTTCTCAGCCTTGTACTTCTTCTCAACACTGGCCCTTCTTGTGCGGTAACTCCATGTCTTGTACATCTTCTTGTGTACTAGTTTCAGATGTTTCTTCTCTTGGCTGACTTGCTTCAGCTCCTTCATCCCTTAGCTGACTTGATTCAGCTCCTTCTCGTTGATCATTTGACTCCACAGCTTGATCATGAGAACCATAACTCTCTTCATGACTTTGAGTTTGAGTTTCTGTTCCATTCCCCCCCTCATGTTCAAGATTGGACGTCTGATGATTCAGTATTGGTGTAGTGCCTCTCACTTCTTGCTGTTCTTGATCCATATTGATTCCAAGTCCTTCTAGTATTATCCTCAAGGTTGCAGCTCTATCTGAAGTGAGATCTTTCAAATCTTCTTGAATCTGCTCCTCATAATATCCTTTTTCCTCCACAAACTTCACTTCTCTAGATACTAACACTCTCCTTGTGTTAGGATCATAGCACTTGTATCCTTTCTGACTTGATGAGTATCCAATAAACATTACCTTGGAGCTCCTAGCTTCAAGTTTGTTTCTTAATTCTCCCGGTACCATCACAAAACACAAACACCCAAAGATCTTCATATGTTCCAATGAGGGCTTGTATTGGTTCAATACCTCAAATGGTGATAACCCTTGCAGAATCAGAGTTGGTGTTCTGTTGATGAGATAACAAGCTGTAGTGACCGCATCACTCCAGAACTTCTTAGTGTTGAGAAGAGGTGATAAAGAGTGGATACATTGATAAAGGAAGAGTATTGAAGCAGTCAGTAACTTTGGGGATTTGCCACAGTAACTTTAGTTTTTACTGTGGTAACTAAGCTAAAGGCTTGGGAAGTTACCTTGCAACACTTTGGAGAGTATATCACGCCAAGGAGCAGTCTGGATAAGAAAGGATCAGTTTGGATAAGGTCTGGTCATAGCTGGAAAGGAAAAGCTACTTTACAGCCTGTCAAGCATGTGAAGCCTCTCAACCATCCAGCTAGCTTTGACTTCACATGCTTTGAGTCCCATTTCGAAATCCCCTTTGTACCAGCCTTATCTCTTCATATATAACTTGTATCTGAGACATTAAATCAATTAATGGAGTTTTGAGTATTTTCTCTATTCTCTCTCTACTTATTCTCTTAATCTCTTTAAGTTTACACAAAACAATCTGATTGTTCTTAAACACACTCTAATACACAAAAGTGTATATGGTATCAGAGCCAGGTTACTAAAAGGGTGGAAGTGTGTTATTCATGTTCTTAAAAATCTGGTTTTGTGTTCTTGAGCTGTTCTTGATGTTCTTGAGTGTTCTTGGTGGTTTTGAGCTTTGTTCTTCATTTGCTGGGTTTTATTGAGGACATTTGATGGAGTCAAACGTGAGCAGAGATGAAGACAAGATCAAGTTATCAAGTGAAGAAAGGAGAAAGTGGATCTGGTCAGATTGGGTAGAGACAGCTTTGGAAAGCTGTGGGATTTGGAGTAATCATGTAAAGGAAGAGTCTTTAAAGGTGAGAGCTGCTGAGAAAGATCAGACAGCAAGTTTGAAGGAGATTCAAGTAAAGGTAGAACCTTTAAAGGAGGTAGCTGCTGAAGAAGGTCAGACAGCAAGGTTGGAGGGTCATGAAGCCAAGTGATCTATAGTCTAAGACAAGGGAAGGATGAGTTGTATCAGCTTGTGGGGAGGCTGAGAGAAGTAGAATCAGAGTTGGGTATGGTGAAAACTCATACAGGAAGGAGGAAGCAAGATGTGATCTTTAGCTTTCTTATGGGAGAGATATGTGAGCTGGTTGAACACATTTGTGATGTGTGGGAGATAAACAAGCCAGGTAGATGGAAGAGAGGTACAAGCTGCAAGAAGGAAAAGTTGAGAAACTTTCTAAGATGTGGGTCATGATGAGCAGATTATGGAGGAAGGATATCAAGGAGAGTTTGCAAGTAGGAGAGTGTTTCTACTCAGCTTACATGGGAGAATCTGTAGAGAGCAGTGGGGTTATGAGGCTAGAGACCAAAGGAGCAGATGTCAGTGCTGCAGGAGGAGTGGGATGAGTTTGTCAAGTATGTGTATGCTTTGGCTACGACCCGGAGACAAGGTGCTCCTGCCAAAGCATCCACATCCAACAAACCCATCATTGTTGATTCTGGAGCAAGTCATCACATGATTAGTGATAGAAGCTTAATGAGTGATGTAAAAGCCACTGGGGGTGATGATAGCTAATGGTGATAGGATTCCAATAGAAGGAGTTGGAAAGCTCAAGCTATTTGATAAAGACTCAGATGCCTTCTACATGCCACAGTTTGCTTCAAATTTGCTATCTGTGAGGAAAGCCACAATTGATCTTGGCTGTCAAGTAGTATTCAGGCCAGATGATGTTGAGTTCAAGATTTGAAGACTGGAAGGGTCATTGGGAGAGGAGACAGCAAGAATAATCTATATCAGCTCCAATTGGCTAAGATCTCTAAACCCTTTGATTCTATGTGTTTGAGTAGTACTTATGAGAAGATTGATAGTATTACTTGGCATGCTAGATTGGGACATCCTCATGCTCGTGCTATTGAATTGATAATTCCTAATATGTCATTTAGTCACTTGGAGTGTGAAGCATGCATATTAGGAAAGCATTAGACTGTTTTCCAACATCAGAAACTACTTATGAGCATTGCTTTGATCTAGTTCATTCAGATGTGTGGACTGCTCCTTGTTTGTCTAGAGATAGCCAGAAGTACTTTGTGACATTCATTGTGAGAAGTCTAAGTATACTTGGCTTACATTGCTTCCATCTAAAGATAGGGTGCTAGAAGCATTTATGAACTTCCAAGCATATGTATATAATCAATACAATGCTACTGTGAAGGTACTGAGATCAGATAATGGAGGTGAATACATCAGCAATGCCTTCAAGAGTCATCTAGCCAAGCATGGGATTGTGCATCAGACTAGCTGCCCTTACACACCACAACAGAATGTGGTAGCTGAGAGGAAGAACAGGCACTTGATGGAGGTTTCTAGATCAATGATGTTTCATGCAAATGTCCCAAAAGCGCTTTTGGAGTGATGCTGTGCAGACTGCTTGCTATCTCATCAACGGGTTTCAACCAAGATATTGAAGAATCTGTCTCTATTTGAAGTGTTGAATAAGAGCAAACCTGTCATTGATCACCTACGTGTCTTTGGGTGTGTGTGCTATGTCATGGTTCCAGGAGAGCAGAGAAACAAGCCGGAGGCAAAGAGTACTAAGGCTATGTTCATTGGTTACTCTATCACTCAGAAGGGGTACAAGTGCTATGATCCTGAAGCAAGGAGAGTGATGGTATCTAGAGAAGTGAAGTTTGTTGAAACAAAAGGTTATTATGAAGAAAAGTGGGAAAATCTGAAGGATTTGTCTCAAGCTCCATCTGATAAGGCAACAATACTGAGAGTTGTTGTTGGAGAAGCTTGGGATAGGGTTATCCCAGGATCAGGAACCAAGGAGAGCCTTCCAATCAGACTGGTGGAGCTGGAAGAACAACTCCTCTTGATCATGAGAGGGGGAATGGAACTGAATCTGGTGAGCAAGAGCAAAACCAAGAGGATTCAGGTCTTCATGATCAAGATACATCATAAGAAGTTGAGAACAATGTTCAGTCTAGTGGAGAAGTGGATGAGGTTCAGTCTAGTGGAGAAGTGGATGAGGTTCAGTCTAGTGGAGAAGAACAAGTTTGACCGCCAGTTCAGAAGAAGAGCAAGTGGAGCGGCTGGTGTGCAAACTGAAGATCAGGTTCAAGCTTTGAGGAGGAGCACAAGGATAAAGGGATCCTTCCAACTGGGTAAACCACGAGTGTACTACAATGCTCAGGCTGTGGAGCATCCTTCTCAAGCCGTGTGTTCCTTTGCTGAGTTTCCAGAGGAGCATTATGCCTTTATGATTAGTCTGGATGAGAGTTATGTACCAAGGACTTATGAAGAAGCTATGTTAGACAAAGAATGGAAAGAATCAGTGGGAGCTGAAGCAGGTGCTATGATCAAAAATGATACATGGTATGAGAGTGAGCTGCCTAAGGGAAAGAAGGCTGTATCTAGTAGATGGATCTTCACAATCAAGTATCTAGCAAATGGACAGATTGATAGGAAGAAGACCAGATTGGTTGCAAGAGGATTTACACAGACCTATGGAGAGGATTACATTGATACCTTTGCACCAGTAGCTAAGCTTCACACAGTTCGGATTGTGTTGTCCATTGCAACAAACTTGGAGTGGGATTTGTGGCAAATGGATGTGAAGAAGCTTTCCTGCAAGGTGAACTTGAAGATGAAGTATACATGCATCCGCCTCCTGGTCTTGAGCATCTAGTAAAGCCAGGGAATGTTTTGAGGTTGAAGAAGGCAATATATGGGCTGAAACAATCACCTAGAGCTTGGTACAGGAACCTGAGTACAACACTCAATGGGAGAGGCTTTAGGAAGTCTGAATTAGATCACACTCTCTTCACCTTGACAGACCTTCAGGGATCATTGTGATTCTAGTGTATGTGGATGATTTGATTGTCACAGGGAGTGATAAGGCAGGGATTCAAGCTACTAAGGAGTTTCTCAAATCTGTGTTTGACATCAAGGATTTGGGAGAGATGAAGTATTTTTGGGCATTGAGATATGCAGATCAAAGGAGGGTTTGTTTATGTCTCAAAGGAAGTATACTATGGATATGTTGAAGGAGACTGATGTGCTTGGAGGAAAGATAGCCAAGACACCCCTTGAGGAGGGATATAAGGTTCTGCGTGAGGGGTGGAAGAGAAGCAGCTGTTTGAGGATCCTAAGCGTCTACAGGAAGATGGTTGGCAAGCTGATCTACTTGACCATTACTAGGCCAGATATATGCCTTGCGGTGAATCAAGTGAGTCAACATATGCAGGCACCAAAGGTCCATCATTGGAAGATGGTTGATAGGATACTGAGGTATCTAAGTGGGACAGCTGGACAAGGAGTTTGGATGGGCTGTAATGGCAGTACAGAACTGGTTGGGTATTGTGATGCTGATTGGGCAGGAGATAGAGTTGACAGGAGATCAACTACTGGTATTGTACATTCATTGGAGGGAAGGTTACTTGGAAGAGTAAGAAGCAGAAGGTTATTTCCTGTTCAAGTGCTGAAGCTGAGTATAGAGCCATGTTGAAGCTGACAAACGAGTTGGTGTGGATCAAGGGGATCTTGAAGCATCTAGAGATTGAGCAGAGTACTCATGACTATGCATTGTGACAATCAAGCAGCTATCCACATTGCCTCCAACTCAGTGTTTCATGAGAGAACAAAGCACATAGAGGTGGATTGTCATAAGGTGAGGAGATGATTATCTTAGGAGTGATACTGCCATGTTATACAAGAAGTGAAGATCAGCTTGCAGATGTGTTTACAAAGGCAGCGAGATTAAAGACAATGGAGTCCATACTATCAAGGCTTGGACTCATTGATCTTACTCAAGGAGCTGAGCCCTTAACCATGGAGTCTCCACTCTTTTCCCTCATCAAGGTTTTATCCCAATGGGTTTTCGTTGGTGAGGTTTTAATGAGGGAGGTCTTCATGGTTTCCAAGCTTGACTTGTTCTACATGGTCAAGCTTGAGGGGAAGTGTTGAGAAGAGGTGATAAAGAGTGGATACATTGATAAAGGAAGAGTAAGCAGTCAGTAACTGGGTTTGCCACAGTAACTTTAGTTTTACTGTGGTAACTAAGCTAAAGGCTTGGGAAGTTACCTTGCAACACTTTGGAGAGTATATCACGCCAAGGAGCAGTCTGGATAAGAAAGGATCAGTTTGGATAAGGTCTGGTCATAGCTGGAAAGGAAAAGCTACTTTACAGCCTGTCCAAGCATGTGAAGCCTCTCAACCATCCAACTAGCTTTGACTTCACATGCTTTGAGTCCCATTTCAAATCCCCTTTGTACCAGCCTTATCTCTTCATATATAACTTGTATCTGAGACATTAAATCAATTAATGGAGTTTTGAGTATTTTCTCTATTCTCTCTCTACTTATTCTCTTAATCTCTTTAATCTTACACAAAACAATCTGATTGTTCTTAAACACACTCTAATACACAAAAGTGTATACTTAGGTACATTGGTTTGAAACATCATGGACCTGGCCACTTCCATCAGATGCCTATTCTTTCTCTCAGCCACACCATTCTGTTGTGGAGTATGGGACAGCTTGTCTGATGTAGGATTCCATGCTGAGATAGATGGAGCTTGAATGCTTGTCCCGTGTACTCTCCATTATCTGACCTGAAAATCTTTATCTTGGCATTATAATGGTTAGTCACATATGATTGAAAGTTCTTAAATGCATCAAGTACCCTATCTTTGGTTGGAATTAAGGTTAACCAGGTGTATTTGGATTTTCATCAATGAAAGTTACATAATACTTTTGATTGTCTCTAGATAAGCAAGGAGCAGTCCAAACATCAGAATGAATCAAATCAAAACACTTCTCATAAACCGTAGTAGATTTAGTAAAGACAGTCTTTACAATGCTTGCCTAAAATACAAGCTTCACAATCATTATTCTCAAAGGAAACACCTGGCAACATCAGTTTTAAAGCCTTATTATGAGGGTGTCCTAATCTAGCATGCCACAATGCATTTTACTTAAACTAGAACCAGAAACAGAAGTAAACGAGCAGCTATAACTAGAAACAGGAGCAAGATCTTCAAGTAAATACAATTCTCCTTTAGTCACTCCCTTTCCAAGCATCTTGCTGCTTTTAATATCCTGAAACTTCACATCATTAGGACTGAATATGACATTGCATTTCAAATCAGTAGCACATTTCTTAACAGATAACAAGTTTGAAGTAAATTCAGGCATATAAAAGGCTTTAGTTTCCTTATCAAACAGTTTAAGACTTCCTATTCCTCTAATAGGTATCTTATCTCCATTAGCTATCATCACGTTACCATTCATTGGTACAATGTTTTAATCAAACTAGTGTCACTGATCATATGATGAGATGCACCAGAATCAACTACTAAAGGCTTAATGGTATGTGAACTAGCAATATGAGCAAGGATACTAGATGGTTTGAATGCATGATCATTCCTAGCAAAACTAGCCGCTCTAGATTGATTTATTATCTCTATCACACTTTCATGCATCCTATCAATTCTAGTTGGATTCTCATCATTCTCTATAGCCCTAGCACCAAAGGAATACTCAAAAGTGTTACCATGCTCCTTCAAGAGCTTAATGAGAGCATCAAGGTCGATTTCTTTAGATACTCTTGATCATAGTTCCCACGGTTGCTTGGGGCTCCAGTGTAGGCTACAAGAGACCTCCCATCACCTGCTTCACGCCCATCTATCTCCTTTCCTTTGCTAGTACCCGCTCCACTTGCGCTTGCTCCATCTGAGACATTAGCCCTTCCTCTCGTCCTTCATAAACTTTGGCGGCTTGAGATGGGGATGGAGTATCCAGCATTGGCTCTTCTTGTGGCCATGCTTGCAGTGATCAGTTCCCATTGAACCTCCTCTCATCATACTTCCCATGCTAGCCTTGTGTGTGGAGCTTCCTCTCCCTTCGAGTTGCTTGATTCTCAGAGATAGCTCTCCTTTCTTTCCAAACAACCCAATGGAGCCTTGTTCCTTCTGAATCCTTGCGCATTCTTCAAGATCAGGTAGTGTCCCTCTCTAGTGTTGGATAAGACCATTGTAAGCCGGATTCATGGTGAGGAGTAGCCCAAAGACCTTGTCTTGCTCTCTCCTTTTGTTGAGCTCATCTGCATCTGTAGTGCTTGGCCTCAACATCTCCAGCTCGGACCAGAGTGTTCTGAACCTCCCTAGATGCTTGGTGAACTCCATATCCTCTTGTACCAAGTTGTTTATAGCCTGCTTCACCTCAAACACACGGCTCAGGTTTGATGTATTCCCATACACCTTCTTCAACGTATCCCACAGCTCTTTAGTGACTCACAGTAGCTGTATGCATCTAGAATCGCCGCTCAAGTGAAGCATGCAGCACTGACATCACCAACATGTCCTCCTGATGCCACTTCTCTTCGCTTTGCTTGCTTCTCCTTCATTTCTCCTTGGGTGATGAGCTTTGGAGCCTCTCTGGTGATGTGCTTCCAAAGCCCTTTGCTTCCTGTTGAGATGAGTTGAGTATATGGATATGAAGAGATAAGGAGTTGAAGAGAAGAGGAGAATGAGGGGACTTTGGGCAAGCATGGTGCAGACGGACGTGAAGGCGTGCATAGCCGTCACCGTCATTACCAAATGTCTCAACCAGAAGTTACCCAACCTCGACCAAGTGAAACCGTAACAAGGCAGATGTTACCTTAAGGGTTTAGTGAAGAGGATAAGACCGTGAAAGGATAAGGGACGCGGTGCCAGGCTGGAACAGGCTGGAAGCTGAAGCACCTTTAGTCCAAGATGCCATAAGCATGTGAGCCATCCTGACCAATCATTCAAAGGTGCCCCTTGACTCCACATGGTTTAATAGTGCTCAGTTCCTTCTTGTAAACCCTTGTGTCTCTCTTATAAATATGTAACCTCACTCATTAATAAGATCAAGCAAGTTTTGAGTCTCTCTCTTAGTCTTTAAATCTCATTGGTTCCATATTAGACTCATAATCTCATTTCATACTCTAATCTTCTCTAAATCGATTCTAGTCTTTCCTAAACACTCAGATTACTTTAAACATTACTAAAACTGATATGGTATCAGAGCCAGGTTAGTGAGAACCTAAGTTCGTGTTAGGCTCTTTGGAGATTCAAGATTGAAGCTTTGAAGAGTTTGGTTGGTGTTCTTGCGTTCTTGGGAGGTTCCGGGTATTGT
The DNA here is from genome assembly GCA_016771965.1 of Brassica carinata. NCBI lineage: Eukaryota > Viridiplantae > Streptophyta > Magnoliopsida > Brassicales > Brassicaceae > Brassica > Brassica carinata. Next base: position 11,126 of record JAAMPC010000823.1, read on the forward strand.
CCGAGTTCAAAGACTAGGACCTATACTCAATCCAAGCTTGAGGAGGGGAGTTTAGTGAGCTTCCATGCGATCCAAGAAGTCCATTGCAAGCATCTGAAGAAGGAGCCATCCGGGCTTAGGCTGTGGCGAGTCTATTCAAGAGAGTACTCAAACTAAGACAGAGTACTCTTGGCTGTGAGAAGATGAAGGCTACTCTATCAAGGCAGCTTCAAGAGTGAGGTGATTGGAGAGATAGCTGAAGCTTCCACAAGCATTCCATCAAGATGCGTAGATCAGAGGAGAGGCTGCAATGGTGTGGTGTGAGGATCATGAAGCATCCATTCAAGCTTGTTCCTGTGAGAGTCTCAAGCTTGAGGGGGAGTTGAAGCTTTCATGATCCAAGAGAGCTTGGTGGTTATTCTAGAAGAGGAAGCAACCTGTTGAGAAGTATGATGAAGGATGAAGAAGCAATGTCCAAGGCGGCTTCAAGTGTTGGGTGATTGGAGAGTGGCTGAAGCATCCTCATGTAGCTCAAGCAACAAGGTGGCGACTCTATAAGAAGAAGAAGCAGCCAAGACTCAGTAAGAGAAGTTGTATCTCCAAGAAGAGGCTGATCTGGTGTGTCCGAAGCACTTCAACCTAACAAGAGGTTAGTGAAAGGGGAGAGACCAAGATTAGCAGTAAGGAGAGTACAAGGCGGGATGATTGTAGAGGCCATGATCCAGAGTCTTTGTGTCCCTTACATTGTTGGAAAGGCACAAAGACTCACTGGCCAATCCCTAGGCCTTGGAGACTTTACTTTTTCCCTCATCAAGGTTTTGTCCCAAAGGGTTTTCCTTGGTGAGGTTTTTAATGAGGAAGTTCTTCAGGTTCCAAGCTTGACTTAGGATCAACTAAAGCCAAGCTTGAGGGGAGTGTTGAACTGAAGAGAAGAATGGAGCTTGTGCATAAAGGGCAAGCTTCAGGTGATCTCCCAAGAGTTCTACAAAGCTCGGAGAGTCTTGAAGTATCTATCATGGGTGAAGTTAAGTCCAAGAAGGGCTTAGACTGATCTTAAGAAGACATGGAAGGAGTTTGGAGGTGAATGGTTGAGTGTGCAAACTTAGGCTGAGGCCATACGATTTGGTAATGACGCACAGACCGCACGGATCCGCACGGACCTTTCCACCCAAAAGTTCATGACTTGACCATTTGAGCACATTTGAAGTTGGTGCAAAAATGATAGGTCAGCTCTTAAGAGAAGAAGACAAAACTCTTAAGAGAAGAAGACAAAGGAGAGACTGGCACTTGTAACTGTTTGTGGATAAGGAGTGGTGCCTGAACGTGATTGGCTGTTATGAGTCCAAGGACAGGCTGTAAAAGCTGTAAAGGAAGAGCAAGGCTTGACCATGTAGCTGGCCAAAGAAGAGGGCGGATACATGAGGCTGTGTGGAGCATTTCTAGCCAAGCCTTCCCACATCCAATCAGGCGACACCAACAAGCTGCAAAGACCACAAGACTGAATCAAGGTCGTCCAATTCAAATCAGAACATCTCCACCCTTCATGTCTTATCTATCTTAGGGTTTATGAGTTTGCAAAGTGTAAAGAGTATATATAAACTCTTAGGTGACGCTTTGTAAGCTCTTAAGAGAGTATGGGGTTTTCCCATCTCCTTCATAATTATAAAGTGTGTTCTTGATCAGATTCCCTTAATCTACCCCTTTCTTAGTCTCTAATCTCTTAATCTCTCAAAGTCTCTTTGTTTCTGATTCAAGTTCATACTAATTTCATCAGACCTCTTATTCAACTAGTTCAAGACCTTATCTTTGCCTTTAATGGCTTTTCATACACATACACAGCCAGAGTTTCAAATCTCACAGCTGGCACAGCTGTAAAGAAGAAAGGATCTTGTCCAAGATGCCTTGATGCCAAAAGCGTAAAGCCTCCCATTGACAGTTTGAAATGCGCCTCTTCCCCTTGACTACACATGCTTAAGCCTATCTGATTCTCAAAACCCTAGTTCTCTCCTTGTATATATATCAACTCATGTCATTAATAAAAGATTAGACAGTTTTGATTCTCTCTCTCTTGTTCTTGAGTTTTCATCATTATTCTTCACTAATCTCTTTATAATCCAATCCCATTCTCTTATTCTCTAAATCACTCTAACTCTCTATAAATCTTTTATGGTATCAGAGCCAGGTTGCTCATAGCCTGGTGTGTTCATTCCAGCAATCTTCAGCTTCAGTTCAGTACAAGATCACGATCTGAGTTATGCAAGACAAGATGGAAGGAAACAAGGTGCTGGCAGTCTGTTACATTAAAAGGTGGTGGAAACTAACCGCTTTGGTCAAGGCTGGTGAAGACAGTCATTGGGAGCAAGGGTTTATGGTCACAAGATGGAGTCCCAAAACCAGTTGCTATAGATGGAGGATCCACGGAGATAGTTGTAGCCCATCAAGAGAAGTGCGCAAGAGGACCTAAGGTGAAGGTGTTACAAGGGTCACTTGAAGCTTCAATCTTGGAGGCATATAGCTACTGTGAGACCCCAGCGCCAGGGAGACGCTCAAAAGTGTATGGCAACATCTCCAATCTGAGCAGGGTGTTTGAAGTAAAGAGAGCTATCAACACACCTGATGCAAGAAGAGGAGGAGTTCACTAAACACTTGGGAAAGTTCAGGCCTTGTGGTCTGAACTAGAGATGTTGAGGCCAAATACCAATGATGAGGCTACGCTTATGGAGAGGCGGCAAGACCAAGTGTTTGTTTTGCTGTTGACACTGAATCCAGTTTACAAGGATGTGATAAAACACATGCTGAGGTCCCCAAAGCCCGCCCTTGATGATGTAGCGCCGCAGCTACAAAAGGAGGATGATTCTCTTGGCCTGTTTGGTGGAAAGGGGAGATGACCTCGCGAATCATGTTGAGACAGTCCAAGCAAACAAGGTGGCCTATAAAGGAGATGAGAGGAAGTTTGGTGGCAACTGTGACCACTGCAAGAAGCCAGGGCACAAGAGGAGTCAATGCTGACCCTCCATCCCACATCAAGCCAGCCAAATTTGTTAAGGACCGAGAAGGAAGGGCGCATCTCTCAGCTGAAACAAGTGAGGTTGGATCATCAAGAGGAAGCAATGGTGCTGGGGTGAGCTGAGGAGAATGATGTCAAAGCTATGGCATCTCAGCACACGCCCCTGAAAGTTTAAGAGAAGATTAAGGACCAGAATGAGAGATTATGAAGAGATTAGACTAGAATCATGTTTAGGAGAGTATGAACTTCAAGAGATAAACTCAGAACTGTGTGATTTCTTATTAATGACAAGAGTTACAATATATAGTGTGAGATCATAAGGGTTTTCGAAATCAAAGAGATAAGCTAAGCATGTGAAGTCAACAAGGAGAAGATAAGTTTCTTTGGACCGCCAATCAGCTTCTCCACACTTTGAGCATCCGGCATCTTGGACCAAGATGTTTTGCCTTCCAGCTGTGCCAGCCTGTCAAGCCCTCTTCATCCTCCAACGGTCTGATCCATCAGCCAAAGTCTCTCCTTTCCACATGAGTTACTCGGTAACTCCTTGTGACCGGGTCGGTTTCACCCAATGAACGTCATAATCTGATTGGGACGAATTCTGGAAAATGCGTAAGTAAGTCTGTGGACTTGTCTTAAGTCGTTAAGCGTTTTATCACGATTTCTTCCACGAAATCAATCTCTCCAGTTTCTACCGTAAAACATCGAGGGCGATTCCAACCGAATCGAAGATGTTTATTCCGTAACCTTGATTGTACCAAACTCACGAGGGCTGATCGAACAAGCTAAGGCGGGATCGAACCGAGACGCGGACCGAGACCGGGCGAGGGCAGCGGACCGGCGCCAGGCCGACCATACGGCGGGTGCCGCCCGGCTCCAGGCGAGTGCCG
>JAAMPC010000824.1:0-14989 GCA_016771965.1 Brassica carinata
TCTCTCTCACTATTTAGAAATGATCCTTAAAGTTTAATCTCATAATCTTCTCTCTTAATCTCTTAAGTCTCCTTCACTATTCATCAAATCTCTGGTTAATCTCTTTCTATGGCTTAAGATTCTTAGAAATCTTATGGTATCGAGCCAGGTTGGCTTTTCAACCTGTGTTCTTCGGTTTTCGTGTGTGTTCTTGAAGATTGGTGGTGCTAGATCTTTGAGAAACTTGTTTCTATGGCTGTTGGTGTTTGTTCTTTGAGATCTGTTCTTAAGTTGGTTCCTGTTGGTGGCATAAAGCTTCTGGTGTTATCAAGAGTTTGGTGTGGTGTTTGCGTGAAGAAGAAGGATTCTAAAGGTGGAAGCTTTGAGGTTGTATTGAAGATTCAAACTTAAAGTTCAGATCTTTGGAGTGTTTGGTGTTTGTGGGAGCTAAAGGTGAAGTCTTTGAAGCCGACTTGAAGATTTAATCTGAAAGCTCAGAACTTTATCAACTTGTGTGGTGTGTTGATACAAGTTGAAGTCTTTTCTCAAGCAATGGAAGGTGGTGGAGTCTACATGAAGGTTGCTGCTACTTTCAAGGAAATAACTATCTTGTGTGGTCAAGGATGGCCAGGAATGCTGTTGGAAGCAAGGGTTGTTGAAACACATCACAACCGGAGAAGCTCAAAGCTTATCACTCAAGGTGAGGATGTTCAAGAGGACTCAAGTGATGCTTGAGAAATGGCAACAAGAGGAGTGTATTGTGCTCTCAGCTCTTCTTGCATCTTTGGATCAAAATCTGATGGAAGCTTACAGCTATTGTGAAACATAAAGGAGTTGTGGGACACATTGAAGAAGGTGTATGGGAATACATCAAATCTGAGCAGAGTGTTTGAAGTGAAGCAAGCTCAACAACCTGGTGAAGGGACATGGACTTTGAGAAGCATTTGGGAAAGTTCAGGGCTTTATGGTCAGAACTAGAGATGCTGAGGCCAAGTACTACTAATGCTGATGAGCTCAACAAAAGGAGAGCAAGACAAGGTGTTTGGGCTGCTACTCACCTTAAATCCAGCCTATGGAGGTCTCATTCAACATATGCTGAGGGATGATACTGCCTGACTTGGAAGAAGTGTGTGCTGGATCAAAAGGAGCATGGTTCCATGGGATTGTTTGGCAAGAAGGGAAAGGAGCTGGCTTTGGCAAATCAGGCATCACCGCAGCTGAGCAAGGAGAAGTATCACAAGCTAATAAGGCAGTGCATGGGAAGTATGAGAAGTTCAATGGGCTGTGATCATTGCGAAGCAAGGTCACAAGAAGAGTCAATGCTGGATCCTTCACCCACATTTGAAGCCGCTAAATTCAACAAGGAGGCAAGGGCACATTTGGGAGAGGTTACTGGTGGTGCAAGCTCAAACAAGACTCAAGAGGTAGAGGTGGACAATGGGAAGTCCTTAGTGGCTTACACTGGTGGTTCTAGCTCAAGGAGCAACAATGATGGAGAGTACTTGAAGAGATCAGACTTGGATGCTCTCATCAAGCTCTTCAAGGATAATGGTAACACCTTTGGGTACTCTTTTGGTGCATCCATGATTGCGAGTACTGATAGCTTAGGAAACATACATGATCATCTTAGAAATTGTGATATTGATAGGATTGATCATGCATATGATTCTGCTCATACATATAAGCCATCTAATATTCTTGCTCATCTTGCTAAGTCATCTCCATGTTCATATAAACCCCTCATTGTTGATTCTGGTGCATCTCATCATATGATTAGTGACACTAAGCTGATCACTAGCATTGAGCCTGCCCATGGCAATGTGATGATAGCAAATGGTGCTAAAATTCCTATCAAAGGAATAGGAAAGCTCAAGCTGTTTGATAAAGACTCTAAAGCTCTTTATATGCCTGATTTCACTTCTAATTTATTATCTGTGAAAAAGTGTGCTACTGATCTAAATTGTAATGTCATTTTCAGTCCTAACAGTGTGAAATTTCAGGATATTGAGAGTAGCAAGGTGCTGGGAAGTGGGAAAACCAAAGGAGATCTTTATGTTCTTGAGAATCTGAATTCTGCTTTGCTGTTTCAAATTTTAGTTGCTCTTTTTCTTCGTTTCTACTAGTCTTAGCAAAATGCATTGTGGCATGCTAGACTAGGACACCCTATAATAAGGCTTTAAAACTGATGTTGCCAGGTGTTTCTTTTGAGAATAATGATTGTGAAGCTTGCATTTTAGGCAAGCATTGTGCTTGTTTTCCAAACTCCTACTATCTATGATAAGTGTTTTGATCTTGTGCACTCTGATGTTTGGACTGCTCCTTGCTTATCTAGGGAAAATCAGAAATATTATGTCACTTTCATTGATGAAAAATCCAAATACACCTGTTAACTTTAATTCCAACCAAAGATAGGGTGCTTGATGCATTTAAAAATTTTCAATCATATGTGACTAAATTATCAAGCCAAGATCAAGATTTTCAGGTGATGGAGGAGTTACGGGCAATGCATTCAAGGAACACCTATCTCGGGTGGCATTCTTCATCAGTAGTTGTCCTTATACTCCACAGCAAAATGGAGTGGCTGAGAGGAAGAACAGGCACTTAATGGAAGTTGCAAGATCCATGATGTTTCAGCCAATGTTCCTAAAAGATGGAGTGATGCTGTGGTTACTGCTTGCTACTTGATTAACGAACACCTACTCTGGTGTTGCATGGGAAGTCGCCATTTGAGGTACTCAACAAGTACAAGCCAGTACTTACTCATCTCAAGGTCTTTGGGTGTCTTTGCTATGTCATGGTTCCGGTGAATTGAGAAACAAGCTTGAAGCCAAGAGCACCAAAGCCATGTTTATTGGATACTCCAAGTGAGAAAGGATACAAATGCTATGATGAAGACACTAGGAGGGTAATGGTCTAAGAAGAAGTGAAGTTTGTAGAAGAGAGGCTACTGAAGAAAAACCAGGAAGATCTGAAGGATTTAACTTGAGATAGAGCCGATATCTTGAGGACAATCTTGGAGAATCTTGGGATTAATATGAACCAAGGCCAAAGTGGAGAAGTAGACCAGGAAGGGCTACTACTGCTGCTGATGGTGTCCAAGGGAGTGCTGCTACTGATAATATTCATATCCCCACCCTTGATCATGAGGGGCAGTGAATCGAGATCTTAACCAAGGAATGGGAGAGAGTTCAAGTGGTCAAGAAGCTCAGCTTTCATGATCAAGGTGGTGATTCAGGCGTGGAGTGTAGAGATCATCAAGAAGATTCTGATCGAGTGAGGTTCAAGAAGAAGTGCAAGTGCAAGCACAGGAGGATGAAATGCAAGGTGTGCAAAGTGAACAACAACAATCACCAGGTACCAGGTTTGAGGAGAAGCACCTGCGGATAAGGAAGGATCCTTCCAACTGGGTAAACAGAGTGTACTACAATGCCCGAGGCTGTGGAGCATCCTTCTCAAGCTGTGTGCTCCTTTGCTCAATATCAGAAGAGCATTATGCCTTTCAAGTGAGCTAGATGAGAGCTATGTCCCAAGAAGCTATGAAGAGGCAATGCTGATACAAGAATGGAGGGATTACATTATCTGAGGCTGATGCTATGATCAAGAATGATACATGGTATGAGAGTGCCTTACAAAGGAAAGAGAGCTGTGTCTAGTAGATGGATCTTCACTATCAAGTATCTTCCAAATGGGAAGATAGATAGAAGCGAGAGGCAAGGTACAGCAGGGGTTTCTACTCAAACTTATGGAAGACTACATTGATACATTTGCACTGTTGCCAAGCTCCATACTATTAGGATTGTGCTCTCTTTGGCTGTGAACCTTGAGTGGGATCTGGCAAATGGATGTGAAGAATGCTTTCCTACAAGGAGAGCTTGAAGATGAGTTTATATGCATCCACCTCCTGGTCTTGAACACTTAGTGAAGAAGGGAAATGTCTTGAGGCTAAAGAAAGCTATCTCTGACCTTAAGCAATCCCCTAGAGCTTGGTATCACAAACTTAGCTCTACCTTGAATGGAAGAGGATTCAGGAAGTCAGGGCTTGACCACACCCTCTTCACTCTTGTCACACCAGCAGGTATTATTGTTCTTCTTGTGTATGATCATCATCACTGGTAGTGATAAAGATGGTATCAAGGCTACCAAGGAATTTCTTAAATCTGTGTTTGAGATTAAAGATTTGGGAGAAATGAAATACTTCCTTGGCATTGAGTTATGTAGAGCTAAGGAAGGCTTGTTCATTTCTCAAAGGAAATATACACTTGATCTTTTGAAAGATGCAGGTGCTTATGGAGGAAAGACAGCCAAAATGCCCATGGAAGATGGGTATAAGGTTCCATGAGAGCTTGAAGACAACAAGCCATTTCATGATCAAAGCTTTATAGAAAGCTAGTGGGTAAGCTAATCTATTTGACCATCACTAGACCTGATATTTGCTTTCTGTGAATCAGGTGAGCCAGCATATGCAAGTTCCAAAGGAGCATCAGGCATGGTAGAAAGATTGCTTATGTATCTGAATGGAACACAAGACCTTGGTGTGTGTGGATGGGTTGCAACGAAGCCGCAGTGGTGGGCTATTGTGATGCAGATTGGGGAGATAGATCAGATAGAAGATCAACTACGGTATTGCTGCATTTTGTTGGTGGGAACTTAGTTACTTGGAAGAGCAAGAAGCGGAAGGTGGTTTCATGTTGAGTCAGAAGCTGAGTATAGAGCCATGCTGGAAGGCGACAACGAGCTGGTTTGGATCAAAGGGATACTTGAAGCAGGAGATTGATCGGACTACGCCCATGACTATGCCTGTGACAACCAGGCTGCAATCCATATTGCATCAACTCTGTCTTCCATGAGAAGAACCAAGCATATTGAAGTTAGTGCCACAAAGTAAGGAGATGATAGTGCTTGAGGTGATCTACCTATTACACCAGAAGTGAAGACCAGCTGGCTGATGTGTTTACAAAGGCAGCGGGAAACAATGGAGTCCATTCACATCGCTTGGGCCTCATTGATCTTGGGAAGAAGAGCTGATCCCCTTAGTCATGAGATCTTTACTCTTTTCCCTCATCAAGGTTTTGTCCCAATGGGTTTTCCTTGGTGAGGTTTTAATGAGGAAGATCTCATGGCTGTCAAGCAAACTTGTTTCATATGGTCGAAGCTTGAGGGAATGTTAAGGGATGAAGAGTATTGTGCTGAGTATGATGCTAGAAGGGTTACATGAAGTAAAGGGGCTGAAGGAATGAAGTGAGGCTATTTGGAGAAGGTTGGATGAAGTGATCATGTCATCATTACAAGGCCATTACAAAGGCCATTACAGTCCGATATGGATCACTTCCACCATAGGTGAAAAACTTACGGGTAATGGTAAAGTGGTGGTGACCTTGCATTGTTACCGAGGGCTTGTGACCGTTAAAAGGAAGAAGGAGCGTCGACAGGCTGTGCCAGGCTGTCGAGAGTCAAGGCAATGACCAGAGCGTGTGAGAGCTGGTATTGGTCAGTTTGAATGTGGCTTCTTCTTCCCCTTGACTTCACATGCTTCACCTTATCTTTAAGTAGAAAACCCTTGTATCCAGGCTCTTATATATATGTAACCGACCTTATGTCAGACTATGCAATGAATATCAGTCTCTCTCACTATTTAGAAATGATCCTTAAAGTTTAATCTCATAATCTTCTCTCTTAATCTCTTAAGTCTCCTTCACTATTCATCAAATCTGGTTAATCTCTTTCGGCAAGATGATTTAGAAATCTTAGTTTTCTATCGATGGTTCTTGTGAGAGATCTCTAAGACTTTCCCGCTCTTCTCACTATAGTACCTTTGATTCTACAAACTTCATCCACCCGAGACCATCACTCTTCTTGAATCTGGTACATAACACTTGCTTTCGTGTGTGAGTATCCTATGAACATAGCTTTGATACTCTTGGGATCAAGCTTGTTCCTGTTCACCTGGTACCAATACATAGCACACACCCAAAACCTGCATAAAATGATTTATGGGAGGCTGAGTCTTGTTTAATACCTGAAATGGAGAGACATCTTTGAGGACTTTGGTAGGAATCTGTTGATAAGATAGCATGCAGAAACCACAGCATCTCCCAAAACCTCTTTGGGACATTGGTGTGGAACATCATGCTCCTTGCAACCTCCATAAGATGGCGATTTTTCCTCTCGACCAGCCATTTTGTTGTGTGTGTATGGGCAGCTGGTGCAGTGAATGATACCATGTTTTGTAAGTGTTGTGTGTGAAGGCATGGCTAGTGTATTCTCCCCATTATCAGACCAAAATTTTTATCTTGGAATTGAAATGGTTAGTGACATAGTTTTGGAAGTTTATAAAAGCTTCTAGGATCTATCTTTGCTTTGAATCAGTGTGAGCCAAGTATATTTTGATTTCTCATCTATGAATGTCACAAAATATTTATGATTTTCTCTAGAAACACAAGGTGAAGTCAAACATCAGAGTGAACTAGATCAGAACAATTCTCATAGATAGTCATAGATGAAGGAAATACTGATTTATGATGTTTACGAGAGAATACAAGCCTCACAAGTTTCATTTTGCAAAGATAGATCAGGAAACATCAATTTTAAAGCATGAGAATGGGGGTGGCCTAATCTAGCATGCCATAACACATCATTAGCTAAAAAGAAATTAAAGCATAAGTAGAATCTGATCTAAGCTTGGTATCTTGAGGAAATACAGCTCTCCCTTGCTTACACCTTTGCCCAGCATCTTACTGGTCTTAATATCCTGAAAGCACACATCATTAGGACTAAAAATAACATTGCAATTTAAATCATTAGTTGCTCTTTTCACAGATAAAGATTAGAAGCAAAGGCTGGCATGTAAAAGCTTGAGATTCTTTATCAAACAGATTCAGATTCCCTACTCCTTCCCATTGGAATCTATCACCATTTGCAATTACAACACTTCTAGGGCAGGTTTAATATCACTAATCAGTTTAGCATCCCTAATCATATGATGAGAAGCTCTGAATCAATGATCAATGGCCTAGCAGTAGTGAGATGCATTATGGATAGAATTTAAAGCATTAATACTTTGGTTACCAGAGTTTGCATTGAGAGCCTTGATCAGGCCTCAAGTTCTGACTTCAATGAATGTATCCTCCTGAGATGGTTGGACAAAGGCGTGGGAGGTGGAACCACCAGTGTGGGTTGTAGAGGTCAAGGCTCACCATCATTTCCCATCATATATAATTTGCTGGGTGCTGGATGCTCCTGACTCTTGCTTCATGGACTCTGGTCTGGCTGTATTTATTTCTGAGGCTGGCTTGAGATGAGGATGCAGAATCCCGGTTGGTTTTGGAGTGGCCTTTGTACTTGCAATGCTCACAAGTTACTGACTTGTCTCCTCCTCCTCTTGGCTTGAAGTGAGCCTTGTTAGCTGAAGCACTCTTCACCTTCTCAACCTTATGTGCCATGGATAAGTCTCCCTTTCACCTCCAAAGAGTCCATCTGAGCCTATCTCCATTTGTAGCTGAGCACATACTTCATCATAGCTTGGAAGCTCCTTTTCTCTTAAAATGTGTCTGACCACATCATTGAAGCTTGGGCTGAGTGTGAAGAGCAGTCAAAGATCTTGTCTTTCTCGCCTGGCTTGATTGTCGAGGGTCATTGGAGCTTGGCCTTAACATCTCCAGCTCATACCATAGCTGACTATACTTCCCAGGTGTTTGGTGAAGTCTCCTTCTTCTTGCTGCAAAGTGTTGATGGCTCTCTTCACTTCATAGATCCTGGTAGGTTTGAAGTATTCTTATTGAAATGAAGACATGAGAAGAGAAGAGAAAGAAGCGGCATCAGGATGAATTGAGATATGATCAGTCTGAGACTTGGAACACAAGTCAGTCATTACAAGACTTGCCTACACAGGAAGCAACTCGACCAGAGCTGAGTTTAGGAGGCAAGGAACTATTTTAAACAGTCAATGGGTGTTTGAGTGCTTAGGACCGTTGGAGAGTTCAGGAAAGGTCGAAGCAAGTTGGCATTTAAATATATAGTAAAGATCACATGTTCTTTTTAAGCAGGTTCTTTGTTTGAGTCTGTCCTTTCAAGCCTTGGGCAGCCTCATTCTTTATTCTTATTCTTGTTGTCTTATCTCACTTTGCTGTGCCTATTTATATTGTAATTGTAAGCACATATCATCTAAGAAATAAAAATCCTTCTCTTTACTCTTTTCAAACTCTCTCATCTCTCTCCTCTTGTTCCAGTTCCTCATCACTTATACTCTGTTCTTACTCTGTTTTACTCTGTTCTTCATTTTCTTTCATGGTATCAGAGCTTTAAGCTCTTGAGAACCTCAATCACTTCATGAAACACTCTTTACTTACCTTTCTCTTCAGATTCATCTTGTTATTTTCTAAAATTCTCTCCAGAATTCTTTTATCAGATGGATAATAAAACTCTGTTCTTGAGTGTTCTTGAGTTTTCATTCTCTGTTCTTGGTTGTGCTTACTGCTGTTTCTGTCCCTATTTCATTTTCTTGAGAGGTTATCTTGATTCTAGACATAGTTCTCTCAATTCCAGAGCTTAACTCTCTCAAATACAGCCTTGAAAAATTTAAATTCTTCTTGGCCTACTTGTAAGAGATGGAGCACCCTAGGAGCAGTTCTCATCCCATGTACACTCAAGGGACCAGGAAACTACATCACTTGGTCTAGGATGACCAGAGCAGCCAGGAGGAAGGAGTCTTTGGGAGCATGTTACTTGGTTCAGCTCAAGCAGGATCACCCGAGGAGGAGAAGATGTGAGGAGATTGTAGTGATAGATGAAGGCAAATGGGTTGGGAAGATCTCATGGTGTCTATATCTTGCATAGCTCTCTTGATGTCCCACTTATGGACCTGCCACACTGTACAACTCCAAAACAGTTGTGGGATACTCACAAAGAGTGTATTAACACTTCAAACCTTACGAGAATCACATGAAGTGAAGAGAGCCATCAACACTTTGCGGAAGAAGGAGACTTCACCAAACACCTTGGGAAGTATAGTCAGCTATGGTCTGAGCTGGAGATGCTGGAGCCAAGCTCCAATGACCCTGAGACAATTGAAGCCAGGCGTGAGCAAGACAAGATCTTTGGTTGCTCTTCACACTCGACCAAGCTTGATGATGTGGTCGAGAACATTTTAAGAGAAAGGAGCTTCCAAGCTATGATGAAATGTGCTCAGCTACAAAAGGAGATAGGCTCAGATGGACTCTTTGGAGGTGGAAAGGGAGACATCTATGGCACATAAGGTTGAGAAGGTAGAGAGTGCTTCAGGTAACAAGGCTCACTTCAAGCGAGAGGAGGAGGAGACAAGTCAGTGACTTGTGAGCATTGCAAGTACAAAGGCCACTCCAAAACCAACTGCTGGATTCTGCATCCTCATCTCAGACCAGCCTCAGCAAATAAATCTGCCAGACCAGAGTCCATGAAGCAAGACTCAGGGCATAAGCGCCCGGCTATGCATGGAAATGATGGTAGAGCCTTGACCTCACAACCCAACTGGGTGGTTCCACCTCCGCCTGTCTCAACCATCTCAGGAGGATACATTCATTAGGAAGTCAGAACTTGAGGCCTTGATCAAGGCTCTCAATGCAAACTCACAGTAACCAAAGTATTAATGCTTTAAATTCTATCCATAATGCATCTCGCACTGCTAGGCCATTGATCATTGATTCAGAGGAGCTTCTCATCATATGATTAGGGATGCTAAACTGATTAGTGATATTAAACCTGCCCTAGGAAGTGTTGTAATTGCAAATGGTGATAAATTCAATAGAAGAGTAGGGAATCTGAATCTGTTTGATAAAGAATCTCGAAGCTTTTACATGCCAGCCTTTGCTTCTAATCTTTTATCTGTGAAAAGAGCAACTAATGATTTAAATTGCAATGTTATTTTTAGTCTAATGATGTGTGCTTTCAGGATATTAAGACCAGTAAGATGCTGAGCAAAGGTGTAGCAGAGGGAGAGCTGTATTTCCTTGAAGATACCAAGCTTAGATCAGATTCTACTTATGCTTTTAATTGCTTCTTTTAGCTAATGATGTGTTATGGCATGCTAGATTAGGCCACCCCATTCTCATGCTTTAAAATTGATGTTTCCTGATCTATCTTTGCAAAATGAAACTTGTAGGGGCTTGTATTCTTGGTAAACATCATAAATCAGTATTTCCTTCATCTATGACTATCTATGAGAATTGTTTTGATCTAGTTCACTCTGATGTTTGGACTTCACCTTGTGTTTAGAGAAAATCATAAATATTTTGTGACATTCATAGATGAGAAATCAAAATATACTTGGCTCACACTGATTAAAAGCAAAGATAGGGTCTAGAAGCTTTTATAAACTTCCAAAACTATGTCAACCATTTCAATTCCAAGATAAAAAATTTTTAGTCTGATAATGGGGAGAATACACTAGCCATGCCTTGAAACAACACTTAGCAAAACATGGTATTATTCACCAGACCAGCTGCACATACACACCACAACAAAATGGAGTGGCTGAGAGAAAAATCGCCATCTTATGGAGGTTGCAAGAACATGATCTTCCACACCATGTCCCAAAGAGGTTTGGGGAGATGCTGTGGTTTCTGCATGCTATCTTATCAGCGAGGATTCCTACCAAAGTCCTCAAAGATGTCTCTCATTTCAGGTATTAAACAAGACTCAGCCTCCCATAGATCATTTCGTGTGTTTGGGTGTGTGCTATGTATTAGTACCAGGTGAACAAAGGAACAAGCTTGATCCCAAGAGTATCAGCTATGTTCATAGGATACTCTCACACCTGAGAAAGAATACAAGTGTTATGTACCAGATTCAAGAGTGATGGTCTCAAGGGATGTGAAGTTTGTAGAATCAAGGGGTACTGGTGAGAGAGAAGAGCTGGGAAAGTCTTAGAGATCTCTCACAGGAACAATCAGATAGGGCAAACAACACGAGAACCATTCGGAAGTTTAGGCATTACTCAGCCTAGGAGGCAGTGAAGCGCCGAACCACTACATCACCACCAGTTGCTGTCAACAATGAAAAAGCAGCACCAAGTGTTGAACCAGTCCATCCTGATCCTGGGGGGCAATGAGCATGAACCAACACCAGAAACACCGGAAGATGGTTCAGCTTCAGTTCATGATCAAGATGGAGCAGAATCTGATCAGTCTAGTGATGATCAGTATGATGGTGATCAAGGACAGGAAAGGCAGTGTAGAGGAGCAGATTCAGCCATTAAGAAGAAGTACGAGTGAGAAAAGATCCATCAATTGGGTTAACACCAGAGTATGCTTCAGCAATCACGGTAGCTCATCCTATCGGGCAGCCTGCTCCTTTGCTAGTTATCCTCAAGATCATGTAGCCTTCATCACCAATCTGGATCAAGATTATGTTCCAAAGACTTATGAGAATGGAGCATGATGAGTGGAGAGATTCTGTTGGAGATGAAGTTGGAGCCATGATCCAAGAATGATACTTGGTATGAGACTGAGCTTCAAAAAGGAAAGATCACTAGCCAGCTACTTTTCACCATCGAAGTACAAGGCAAATGGACAACCAGAGAGGAAGAAGACAAGACTAGTGGCAAGGGGATACACTTAAGTCATGGAGAAGCTACTAGACACATTTGCCGTAGCTAAACTCCACACCATAAGGATCCTACTTTGGGTTCTTGAACTTGGAATGGGATTTATGGCAGATGGATGTCAAAATGCCTTTCTTCAGGAGAGCTAGAAGATGAGGTCTACATGAGACCACCACCTGGTATGGATGACATAATCAAGCACGGAAATGTCCTAAGATTGAAGAAAGCTATCTATGGATTAAAGCAATCACCAAGAGCACTGGTATCCAAGTTAAAATACAACCCTTAATGGAAAAGGGTTTGTTAAATGAGAACCTGATCACACACTCTTCACTCTCCAGAAACAAAGGATTGTGGCAGTTCTAATTTATGTAGATGATATCATCATCACGAGGAAATGACAAGGAAGGTATCATCTCAGTAAAGCTTTTCTTAAATCTGCTTTTGATATTAAAGATTTGGGTGAGTTAAAGTACTTTCTAGGGATAGAAATATGCATTTCTAAAGAGGGCTCTTCTATCTCAAAGAAAGTACACACTTGATATCTTAAGTGAGGCAGGAAAGCTTAAAAAAGAACAGCCAAGACACCACTGAAAGAAGAGGGTACAAGGTCTTGCGTGAGGTTTGAAGATGAACCATTTGGAGACTTCAAACTCTATAGGAAAATGGTTGGGAAGCTGATCTATCTTACCATCACAAGACCAGATATTTGCTTTGCATGAACCAAGTCAGTCAGCATATGCAAGCCTAAAGTTCATCATTGGAATATGGTGGAAAGGAGATATCTAAGGGAAGCTCCGAGGTGAGGTATGGATGGGTTGCAACAAGAGCACGAGATTGTAGGATACTGTGATGCAGATGGGCGGGTGATAGAGTGGACAGTGTTGACATGAAGAGAGAATAAGGTAGAGACCACCATGTTATCAAGGAAACAACCGTGAGATCAGGGGCAAGAGTAAGGTGATCAAGTTAACATAAAACCTAGCGACGCGAGGCGAGGGATGAGATATTATGGGCGGTTTTGATATTTAAATCCTGCTTGAGAGAAGTGGAGAATGTCGACATAAGGAAGAGAGCTGTTGGTGGAGAAGTCAGAGGTCTATGAGAGAAAGAGGCGGGGCCGTTGGGTGCTGTCACTTTCGCCCGGTGAGCAGGCTGCCGACCAGCTCCTCTCCTTTGTTTATTATTTCCCTTGCTTATCACTCATTTCTTTATTGTTTCTTCTCTGCTGCTTGTGATGGAGTGTTTGTCCTTAAATAGAGTGTATGAGGTTGCAATGTAATCAATCAATGAAGTAGTGTTCTTATTCTCTCTTCTTTCATCATTTACCTCTCTCTCTCTTAAATTCTATAATGTTTCCAATCTAAATCCCTTAAAGTCTTCAGTGCTGTTATCAGAGCTCTCAAAGCTCTTGAGACCTTATTCTTCTAGTCTAAATCTCTTATTTCCATAAATTCTCTGATCTTTTCTTTTATTTTGGCAAAGTTCTTGGTGTTCTTCAGCTGTTCTTATTTTCCAGCTTGAAATTTGCCAAAATGGAAACTCTCGAACAAGATGGTTATCATTCAGTGACACTGAATGGGCCAAACTATCTGTTATGGTCAAGGCTTGTCCAAGACAACTTTTCGAGGCAGAGTCTTTGGGAGTGTGTTGCGGAGGAGAAAGGCAAAACAAACCAGCCTAGGAGAGGATGGTAAAGAAGATGTGGGCCGGAAAAATAAAAGGAGATGGAAAGAAGGTCAGCGGATCTTATGGTTCTCTCATCATTCAGAACAGCTTGCACCACATATCACTGGAGGCATACTCTATTGTGAAACCTCAAAGGAGCTATGGGACACTCTTGAGAAAGTTTATGGAAATGTCTCCAACATCAGCGTGTGTTTGAAGTCAAAGGGCTATCAACACTCTCACAGGGATACTGATTTTTAAAACATTTTGGGAAATTTAGATCCTTGTGGAGCTTGCTGAGATGCTGAGACCATCAGTGTTGACCACAGGAGTCTGAATGAGAGAACAAGATAAAGTGTTTGCACTGTTTTACTCTCAATCCAGTGTATGGTGGGTTAATCAAACACATTCTGAGGATGACAAGCTCCCAGACCTTGAGGAGCTATGTGGCTCAGATACAAAAGGAGCAGGCTCAGAGTGGAGCTCTTTGGAGGTAAAGGAGACCTCATGCTTGCAAACAAAGCGATGGAAGCGAGAGAGATCACTTGAGGGCGCTTGCAACAAAGGTACTACAAACCAAGTGACGAAAGGTGTGGGAGTGTGACCACTGCAAGAAGAAAGGCATGGAAGAGACAAGTGCTGGATTCTTCACCCACACCTCAAGCCCGCAGTTGGGAACGATGCAGGCAAATTACTGCGGTGGGAGGTCATCTAATTCAATGCGCTGAGGAATGCTGGTGGGATGGGGCGCCAATGGTGGTGGTACAGCCATGAGAGGGACACAAGATGAGACTATCAAGAAGTCTGCTCCATGCACTCATCAAAGCCCTAAAGAGTCTGTAGTAACACTTGGTTTATCTTTAAATGCATCATATAAAGTGTACTAGTGCACGTGTGGTCTTACCACAAATCTGAATGCCTTTGATAAGATTAAACCATTAGTAATAGACTCGGGGAGCATCTCATCACATGATTAGTGGCCTTGAGATGATTAAAAACATTAAGCCTATCTCAGGGAATGTTAAAATTGCTAATGGTGATAGAATTCCCATTATGGGTGAAGGAACCATTAACATTGATAGAGAAACCAAAGCTTTCTATATGCCTTCATTTGCTTCAAATTTGTTATCAGTTAAAGAGTGACCACTGATTTAAATTGTAATGTGATATTCAGTCCTAATGAGGTTATGTTTCAGGATATTGAGACTCTTAAGTTGATTGGCAAAGGTGTTTCAAGGGAGGACTTGTACCTTGAAGATATCAAGACCATTTCAAATTACGCTTTTAGTTCATTCATTTTTTAGATAATGATGTATTATGGCATGCTAGGCTAGGCCCCATTTTCTCGTGCACTGAACATCTTATTTCCTCATGTTTCTTTAAAAATGATGACTGTGAAGCATGCATCCTTGGCAAGCATTGCAAAGCTGTCTTCCTAAGTCTTCACTATCTATGAAAATTGCTTTGATCTTATACACTCTGATGTGCGGACTGCACCATGCATATCTAGGGAGAATCATAAGTATTTTGTCACTTTCATTGATCAAAAATCAAAATACACTTGGCTGACTATGATTCAAACTAAAGATAGAGTGCTTGATGCTTTATAAATTTCCAGAACCAACATGAACTTAAAATGACACTCTTCAAAGGAATATCAAATAGTGAAAAGAGAATTCAATAGGAAATCAGATTTTTAAAGTCAGTTTTTCAACAAACAATCATCCTATGATAAACTAGAAATAATACATTAAAACGTAGAGGTGTTGC
>JAAMPC010000825.1:0-14988 GCA_016771965.1 Brassica carinata
AAGCTTCTCACAAAGTGATTCATCCTGGTTTGATTGGAAGAGCCGAAGAAGCTGTCTATTCCCAATCGGGAAATTGGAATCACTGATTTGAAAGTGGGATAACTTCTTCATGCCAACTCCTATGAGATTTATTCAACTTCCTGGTGATTCTCCACCACTTTATGTATCCAAATCAAGCTTTTCAAAGTGATTCATCCTGGTTTGATTGGAGCAATGAGCAAAATTTGTGCAATTCCCAGCGGGAAGCTGAATCACGATTTGAAAGTGGGATAACTTCTTTTGCCAACTCTATGAGATTTATTCAACTTCCTGGTGATTCTCCACCACTTTATGTATCCAAATCAAGCTTCTTACAAAGTGATTCATCCTGGTTTGATTGGCGCACGACAATTGCTATTCCCAAACTAAGGCGGAATCACATGATTTGAAAGTGGGATAACTTCTTCATGCCAACTCCTATGAGATTTATTCAACTTCCTGGTGATTCTCCACACTTTATGTATCCAAATCAAGCTTCTCACAAAGTGATTCATCCTGGTTTGATTGGAGCAATGAAGAAGGCATCTTGTTCCAAGCGGGAAGCTGGAATCACGATTTGAAAGTGGGATAACTTCTTCATGCCAACTCCTATGAGATTTATTCAACTTCCTGGTGATTCTCCACCACTTTATGTATCCAAATCAAGCTTTTCACAAAGTGATTCATCCTGGTTTGATTGGAGCAGCCGAAGAAGGCTTGCTATTCCCAGCAGAGGCTGGAATCACGTGATTTGAAAGTGGGATAACTTCTTCATCCCAACTCATGAGATTTATTCAACTTCCTGGTGATTCTCCACCACTTTATCCAAATCAAGCTTCTCAAGTGATTCATCCTGGTTTGATTGAAGCGGCGAAGAAGCATGCTATTCCCAAAGCTGGGAAGCGGAATCACGATTTGAAAGTGGGATAACTTCTTCATGCCAACTCCTATGAGATTTATTCAACTTCCTGGTGATTCTCCACCACTTTATGTATCCAAATCAAGCTTTTCACAAAGTGATTCATCCTGGTTTGATTGGAGCAGCAAGCTGTGCTATTCCCAGCTGAGGCTGGAATCACGATTTGAAAGTGGGATAACTTCTTCATGCCAACTCTGAGATTTATTCAACTTCCTGGTGATTCTCCACCACTTTATGTATCCAAATCAAGCTTTTCACAAAGTGATTCATCCTGGTTTGATTGGAGCAATGAGCAATGCTATTCCAGGCGGGAAGCTGGAATCACGATTTGAAAGTGGGATAACTTCTTCATGCCAACTCCTATGAGATTTATTCAACTTCCTGGTGATTCTCCACCACTTTATGTATCCAAATCAAGCTTTTCAAAGTGATTCATCCTGGTTTGATTGGAACAACGAACAAAAACATTCCCAAATTTAAGAAGGCTGGAATCACGATTTGAAAGTGGGATAACTTCTTTTGCCAACTCCTATGAGATTTATTCAACTTCCTGGTGATTCTCCACCACTTTATGTATCCAAATCAAGCTTCTTACAAAGTGATTCATCCTGGTTTGATTGGAGCGGCGAAGAAGCTGTGCTATTCCCAGGGGCGGAATCACGATTTGAAAGTGGGATAACTTCTTCATGCCAACTCCTATGAGATTTATTCAACTTCCTGGTGATTCTCCACCACTTTATGTATCCAAATCAAGCTTTTCAAAAGTGATTCATCCTGGTTTGATTGGAACAACGAACAAAAACATTCCCAAATTTAAGAAGGCTGGAATCACGATTTGAAAGTGGGATAACTTCTTTTGCCAACTCCTATGAGATTTATTCAACTTCCTGGTGATTCTCCACCACTTTATGTATCCAAATCAAGCTTCTTACAAAGTGATTCATCCTGGTTTGATTGGAGCGGCGAAGAAGCTGTGCTATTCCCAGGGGCGGAATCACGATTTGAAAGTGGGATAACTTCTTCATGCCAACTCCTATGAGATTTATTCAACTTCCTGGTGATTCTCCACCACTTTATGTATCCAAATCAAGCTTTTCACAAAGTGATTCATCCTGGTTTGATTGGAGCGGCGAAAAGAAGGCGTGCAATTCGGGAAGTGGAATCACGATTTGAAAGTGGGATAACTTCTTCATGCCAACTCCTATGATTTATTCAACTTCCTGGTGATTCTCCACCACTTTATGTATCCAAATCAAGCTTTTCACAAGTGATTCATCCTGGTTTGATTGGAGCGGCGAACAAGGCGTGCTATTCCCCCGGGAAAGCTGGAATCACGATTTGAAAGTGGGATAACTTCTTCATGCCAACTCCTATGAGATTTATTCAACTTCTTGGTGATTCTCCACCACTTGTATCCAAATCAAGCTTTTCTAAAGTGATTCATCCTGGTTTGATTGGAGCAGCCGAAGAAACTCTTTATTCCCAAAGCTGGGAAGCTGGAATCACGATTTGAAAGTGGGATAACTTCTTCATGCCAACTCCTATGAGATTTATTCAACTTCCTGGTGATTCTCCACCACTTTATGTATCCAAATCAAGCTTTTCACAAAGTGATTCATCCTGGTTTGATTGGAGCAGCGAAAAAAGTTGTTTATTCCCCGGGAAGCTGGAATCACGATTTGAAAGTGGGATAACTTCTTCATGCCAACTCCTATGAGATTTATTCAACTTCCTGGTGATTCTCCACCACTTTATGTATCCAAATCAAGCTTCTCACAAAGTGATTCATCCTGGTTTGATTGGAAGAGCGAAGAAGCAATGTTATTCCCAATATGGGAAATTGGAATCACTGATTTGAAAGTGGGATAACTTCTTCATGCCAACTCCTATGAGATTTATTCAACTTCCTGGTGATTCTCCACCACTTTATGTATCCAATCAAGCTTTTCAAAAGTGATTCATCCTGGTTTGATTGGAACAGCAATTGGTGTGCTATTCCCAAGCTGAGGCTGGAATCACGATTTGAAAGTGGGATAACTTCTTTTGCCAACTCCTATGAGATTTATTCAACTTCCTGGTGATTCTCCACCACTTTATGTATCCAAATCAAGCTTCTTACAAAGTGATTCATCCTGGTTTGATTGAAGCAGAACAAGGCTGTGCTATTCCCAAACTAGGAAAGCTGGAATCACATGATTTGAAAGTGGGATAACTTCTTCATGCCAACTCCTATGAGATTTATTCAACTTCTTGGTGATTCTCCACCACTTTATGTATCCAAATCAAGCTTTTCAAAGTGATTCATCCTGGTTTGATTGGAACAACGAACAAGCTGTGCTATTCCCAAGCTGGGAAGCTGGAATCACGATTTGAAAGTGGGATAACTTCTTCATGCCAACTCATGAGATTTATTCAACTTCCTGGTGATTCTCCACCACTTTATGTATCCAAATCAAGCTTCTTACAAAGTGATTCATCCTGGTTTGATTGGAGCAGCCGAAAAAGCTGTGTTATTCCCAAGCTGGGGCTGGAATCACGATTTGAAAGTGGGATAACTTCTTCATGCCAACTCTATGAGATTTATTCAACTTCCTGGTGATTCTCCACCACTTTATGTATCCAAATCAAGCTTTTCACAAGTGATTCATCCTGGTTTGATTGGAGCAGCCGAACAAGCTGTGCTATTCCAGGCGGGAAGCTGGAATCACGATTTGAAAGTGGGATAACTTCTTCATGCCAACTCCTATGAGATTTATTCAACTGGTGATTCTCCACCACTTTATGTATCCAAATCAAGCTTTTCACAAAGTGATTCATCCTGGTTTGATTGGAGCGGCGAACAATTTGTCTATTCCCAAGCTGGAATCACGATTTGAAAGTGGGATAACTTCTTCATGCCAACTCCTATGAGATTTATTCAACTTCCTGGTGATTCTCCACCACTTTATGTATCCAAATCAAGCTTTTCACAAAGTGATTCATCCTGGTTTGATTGGAGCGGCGAAGAAGCTGTCTATTCCCAAGGAAGCTGGAATCACGATTTGAAAGTGGGATAACTTCTTCATGCCAACTCCTATGAGATTTATTCAACTTCCTGGTGATTCTCCACCACTTTATGTATCCAAATCAAGCTTTTCACAAAGTGATTCATCCTGGTTTGATTGGAGCAGCCGAAAAGTTGTGCTATTCAGCTGACCCTGGAATCACGTTTTTTGTAGAGTGGGATAACTTCTTCATGCCAACTCCTATGATTTTATTCAACCTCCTGGTGATTCTCCACCCATTTATTGTATCCAAATCAGGCTTCTCACAAAGTGATTCATCCTGGTTTGATTGGAAAACCAAGAAGAAACTTATTCCCAATATGGGAAATTGGAATCATCTGATTTGAAAGTGGGATAACTTCTTCATGCCAACTCCTATGAGATTTATTCAACTTGAATCTCCACCACTTTATGTATCCAAATCAAGCTTCTTACAAAGTGATTCATCCTGGTTTGATTGGAGCGGCCGAAGAAGCTGTGTTATTCCCAAGCGGGAAGCTGGAATCACGATTTGAAAGTGGGATAACTTCTTCATGCCAACTCCTATGAGATTTATTCAACTTCCTGGTGATTCTCCACCACTTTATGTATCCAAATCAAGCTTTTCACAAAGTGATTCATCCTGGTTTGATTGGAGCGGCGAACAAGGCTGTGCTATTCCCAGTAGGGCTGGAATCACGATTTGAAAGTGGGATAACTTCTTCATGCCAACTCTATGAGATTTATTCAACTTCCTGGTGATTCTCCACCACTTTATGTATCCAAATCAATCTTTTCACAAAGTGATTCATCCTGTTTGATTGGAGCGGCCGACAAGCTGTCTTTATTCCCAAAGCTGAGGCGGAATCACGATTTGAAAGTGGGATAACTTCTTCATGCCAACTCCTGAGATTTATTCTTCTTGGTGATTCTCCACCACTTTATGTATCCAAATCAAGCTTTTCACAAAGTGATTCATCAGGGTTTGATTGGAGCGGCGAGAAGAAGGCTGTGCTATTCCCAAAGCTGGAAGCTGGAATCACGATTTGAAAGTGGGATAACTTCTTCATGCCAACTCCTATGAGATTTATTCAACCTCCTGGTGATTCTCCACCACTTTATGTCCATCAAGAAGTGACAGGTTTGAAGCTGTTAAAAGGCTATGGAGGAAGCTGGAACCACTTTGGAAAGTGGGATAACTTCATGCCAACTCCTGAGATTTATTCAACCTCCTTGTGACTCCACCACTCATGTATCCAAATCAGGCTTCTCAAAAAGTGCATCCTGGTTTTTGGAAAGACAGAAGCATGCTTCTTCTATATGGGAATGGAATCTGGATTTTGAAAAGGATAACTTTTCAGCAACTCCAGGGATTCAACTTCCTGGTGATTCACCACTAAATCAAGGCACAAAGAAGATGATTCATCCTTTTGATTGGAACATGGGCTGACACATGCAATTCCCACTAGGGAATCTGGATTTGAAAAGTTTCTTTTTTTTCTGACTCCTATGAGATTTATTCTTCCTGGTGATTCTCACCACTTTATGATCTCAAATCAAGCTTTACAAAGTGATTCATCCAGTTTGATTGAAGCTTGTGGAAACAAGCTGTGCATTAAATAAGAGGCTGGAATCCACTCATTTGAAAATGGGATAACTTCTTCATGCCTGACTCCTATGAGATTTATTCAACTTCCTGGTGATTCTCCACACAACTTTAGTAATCAATCAAGATTCTAGTGATTCAATCTGGACGGAACTGATATTCAGGGCTGGGAACTGAAATGGTCTTCTTCAGCATAAACTCTATGGTTTATTACCTTCCGCCTGCACACCTATGCCGATACCAAATGAACATACTGGTTTTGAGGACCGGTCGAAGAACGCTATTCAAAGCGGGCTGGAATCACGGATTTGAAGGATGGGTTCGACGTATCCGGGACACGGCCTGATTCCAAATCGGTGATTCATCCTGGTTTGACCAGGCAGAAAGAACATCTTCATTCCCCAAGCTGGAAAAGCTGGTCATTGATTTGAAAGTGGGATAACTTCTTCATGCCTGCTACCGAAGTTATTCAACTTCCTGGTGATTCTCCACAACATGTAATGGCCAAAATCAAATCAGCTTCTTTCGGTGATTCATCCTGGACACGGGTGCGGCAGGCATGTTTGGCACGAACTGAATCAGGCAGGACGACATGGACATTCATATGGTGGATTCTCATAAATTACCATCAAGGCTCAAAGTGATCATCGGTTGATTGGAGCGGAAGAACTATATTCGAACTGGGGACTGGGAAGGGTTTCAAACAACGAAATCGCTGGACATTGGGCCGGATCAGGCTTGAAGCAACGGATCATCGGACGGACCGGAAGCTTGGCGGAAGTCGGACTGATCTTCGCTGGGATCACCTGGCAACCTAACCACAATGGGATTCTCACCACTTCCATCCAAATCACTTCAAAAGTGATTCATCCTGGTTTGAGACCGGGCGCTGGGCTAAGCGACCACGGTTTGAAGTGATCTTCTGAAACCTGGATAAACCTCTGGCAATTTTAAACCAAGCAGACTATGCCTTCAGCCTCGGCAAAAACCGAATTCATCTGATTCCGGAAGCAGGCGCTAACCGGCGAAACCTGAACACGAAGACGGATTCAACTCTGGAACTCTAACCGCCAGGCAGACTACTCCACAGATGCTGAAATCAGAGAACCATCGGGTTTGATTGGAGCAGAAGGACTCAACTTTGAAGATCACGCTGGAGCACGGAACTGCTTGCCAACTATGAACCTTCCTGGCTTCTCCTGGGACTATCGGAATCAAGCCTCTCACAAACAATCGGTTTTGATTGAACGGAATCGCTGCCAGCTGGGGCAGGGATCATAGCTGGAAATGGGATAACTTCAGCCTCTCAGTTTATTCAACCTGGTGATTCTCCACCACTTGTATCCAAATCAAGCTTCTCAAAAGTGATTCATCCTGGTTTGATTGGAGCTGACAAAGAAAACTATCTGTTCAAAGCCCGGCGAATCTGATTTGAAGTGGATAAACTTTTGCCAAACCTATGAGAATTCAACTTCCTGGATTCTCCATTGAATCAAACGCTTCTTAAAGTGATTCAATTTGGTTGATTGAGCAGAAAAGGGGCGCAGACTGAACTCTGGTGGATGGCAACTTCAGCAAACATGGAATTTATTCAACTTCGGTGATTCTCCACCATTTTGTATCAAATCAAGCTTCTCACAAAGTCTGGTTTGATTGGAACGGCAACATCTTATTCACGGGAATCCGATTTGAAAGCTTCGCCAACTTCTATGGATTATTCAATTTCCTGGTGATTTCCACTCAAATCAGCTCTACAAATTGATTCATCCTGGTTTGATTGAGCGAAACCAGCTGAGAAAAGCTGGGACCTGGATTTAAAGTGAAACTTCTTCGCAACCTCCTAGATTAATTCAACCTCCTGGTGATTCTCCACCACTGTATCCAAATCAAGCTTCACAAATTCCCGGTTTGGTGCAGCCGACAACAGGCTATTCGGCAGGAAAAGCACGGCGGGAGGAGTAAAGACTCGCTTCTCCGCGAACCGCTTCGCTGGTGATTCTCCCTTTATGTATCAAATCAAGCTTCTCACTGAAGTGATTCATCCTGGTTTGGGTGGGAAAAACGTACCCAGCTGGGAAATGCAATCACATTTGAAACGGATAACTTCTAATGCCAACTCCATGATTTATTCAACTTCTGGTGCAGTTGTCAGAATCAGGAAAAACAGGATAAATGGAACTGGAGCGACAGTTCGGTAGCCATTCCCAGCTGAGAGACTAAATCCTTTTGTTTGAAGTGAATAATTCTTCATGCCAACTCTTGTAGGGTTATTCAACTTCCTGGTGATTGATTCTCCACCACTTTATGTATCCAAATCAAGTTTCTCAAAAGTGATTCATCCTGGTTTGATTGGACGACGAAAAAGTTGTCTTATTCAGCTGGGAAGCTGGAATCACGATTGAAAGTGGGATAACTTCTTCTTCCATGGATATTCAACCTCCTGGTGATTCTCCACCCTTTAATCAAATCAAGCTTCTCACAAAGTGATTCATCCTGGTTTGATTGGAAGGAGCCAAAACTTCAGCCTTCAAGCATGGGACTTGGATCACAGACATGAAAGAACTTTGTGAAACATTAAATGAAAGAAAGATAGTTAATGTCAAGAGGCATTTGAGAAGCAATGAGTTGGTGGGGCTCAAGTTTAAGGAGAATACAGACATGGCACAAACCAGAATATCATGGGAAGAACCCTTCGGTGCAAGAATGAAAGGAGAATGGCCAGGTGTGGAAGAAACACTGCTCAGAACTGTGTAAAGAACAAGAACCAGGAAGGAGGCAAATGGAGCGTTCACAGAACAAAGCAGAATAACTCATGCCACTGTGACCATGCTGCAACTGCTGAATGCAATCTCGACTCCATTATAAATTCTCAAGTTATTCCGCTCTGCTCAGGCTCAACCCTGTCCAGCTTCAGATCAAACTCAATGGCTTCCTTAAATCACAAACCTCAGAGCAGATGGTTAAAGTTGTTAGAGACTCTCAAAGGCCAGAACACAAAGACTGGGAGGTCTCTTGAGCTTGGACAAAACTCAGGCAGGTCAGGAGGATTCAGCTGAAGACTGAGGAATCATGGCTGATGGGGTTCTCAGTGGAGATCTGACAGTTTCATTGAAGCTTGACGTAAAACTGTTCAAGGGACTCAGAAATTAGGAATGAAGTCACAGGCAGAGGCTGACCTGGTCTCAGATAGTGAAAGGCTGCCAGGCAAGGTTTTGGGGCCTCACAGCTGGAGCCAGAGCACCAGGCTGGGTATAAGAGACAGCATGAGAAGGAAACTCAGAGAGGAAGTGTTGTGGAGAAAGTGCAACAAAGAATGACCAGTGATGTCAGTTCTTCATGCCTCTGAAACCATCTAAGTCTTTGCTAAACTCAGGAGACAGCAAGAGGACACTCTGAAGAAGGATGCTTCCTAACAAACAGAGTGTTTGAAGTCAAGAAATTTAATCAGATTAACAAGACAGGACAAGCATTTGGGACTGGTTTCAGAGCTGGGCAGAACTCATGGTGGAATGGAGCCTAAACAGAAGCAGAACGAAAAGTCTTTGGGTTGCTGCTCCCATGAATCAAGCTGCCGTCATTCAGCACATGAGGTCGAGACGACCTTGAGGGTGTGCCAGTGCCGGGGCAGGGCTCAAACCAGAACACGGATCCACCAGACACGCAGGCAAGAACTGCAGAACTCTCGGCAATTTTGCCTTAAGCAGGCTCAGATCTTTGAAACCGGCGAAAGTCTCAAACAGAATTGATAGGAATGCAAGCGAATATGGGTGAAGGATGAGGGTTAGGCTTGAGACAAGAGGCAAATGAAATGGTGCTAGAGACGACAGGCACATTGGAGAGAATAGATAAAGAGGTGAAGGTTTGAAACATGGGAATCAAACAGGTCAGATCAAAATCTCGGCTGATGCCGGCGTGTGTGAGGGCATCTTTGCGCAACTCGCCTGCTCAGGCACGAAAGTATTCCATGCTGCTGGTCTGTCCTTCAGGTGAGATCGGAATCACTGTAAACAAAGTATCGCTGGCTGGCTGGAAAACAGCGGTATTTGGGAGCAGGAATTGCGCCGAGCAGAACCGGTATAGTCTGCCGCTCCAGTTCTTCCTTCGCCGAAGCTCGCCATCGCTCGGCACTCTCCATGAACTGCAAACAGCTATCGAACAGAAACCAAACGGACCGTATACTCGGATAACCATAAATCGAAATTTCTTCCAAGGAAAAACCATTGGACAAAACCCTGATGAGAAAAATAAAGACCTCACAGCCAGAGGTCATCTTCAAGATCAATGAGGCCCAACTTGATGTGAATGGACTCCAACTGTCTGCATCAAAGCAAACGATCATCGGGCAATTCTGGGGCAGATCCTGCAAACCATCGCGTTGGGGCTTGAAACAGATGACGGACCTCGAACAAAATGTGACGGCGATCATTCAATAAACCGAGATACGCCGATCCCGCTTCGTTGGTAAGCTCGCCGCTCTCGGGCTGGCAAAACAGACCAAAACGCTTCGCCATGTGCCCATCTGACGAACCGGCACCATGTGGTTGATCCTTTGTCGTTACCACCGCCAGCAATCATCGCCAGTGCCAGCAAAACATCTCTGGATCGGTGAGCCATTGAGATACAAGATCCTCTCACCATGCCAATGATGCTCTTAGGAACTGCACCATTGAAAGCCGACTGAGTGCAAATGGGATAAATCAGGCCATAACTATTTCATAGGTTTAGGATCGATAGGGTTGCTGGGCTCCTCCAATCTCCCTTGTGGACTTTGTAGCCATCCTCCATAGGCATCCTTGCAGTCTTGCCTCCATAAACCTGCACCTTTCAAAAGATCAGTGTATACTTCCTTTGGGACATGAATAAACCTTCCTTGGATCACACATATCTCAATTCCAAGAAAGTATTTCATTTCACCCAAATCTTTAATCTCAGCATGGATTTAATGAACTCCTTGGTTGCTATGATACCTTCCTTATCACTTCTGTGATAATGATATCATCAACATACACAAGAAGTGCAATCATACCTGAGGGAGTTGTGAGTGTGAAAGAGTGTGGTCTAGTTCAGACTTCTTGAAGCCCGCGGCCATTGAGTAGTGCTCAGCTTGTTGTACCAAGCCCTTGGTGATTGCTTCAGCCCATAGATAGCTTTCTTCAATCTTAACACATTCCTTTCTTCACTAAGTGTTCTAGGCCTGGAGGTGGATGCATATATGCATCCTCAAGTTCACCTTGTAAGAATGCATTCTTCACATCCATTTGCCATAACCCCCATCCAAGATTCACAGCCAGCTTAATACAATCCTTATTGTATGTAGTTTATCTTGGTGCAAAGGTTTCTATGTAATCTTCTCCATAAGTTTGAGTGAAACCTCTTGCTACTAGCCTTGACTTCTTCCTCTCACCTTTCCATCAGCCTTATACTTGATTGTGAATATCCATTTACTACTCACAGCCTTCTTCCTTTTGGTAACTCACTCTCATACCATGTATCATTCTTGATCATGGCTCACCGCCTCAGCTCAGTGATTCCTTCCATTCTTTATCCATGATTGCTTCTTCATAGCTTCTTGGAATATAGTTCTCATCGAAGTTAACCATGAGCGCAATGTTCTTCAGGGTATTGAGCAAAGGAACACTGACTTCGAGAAGGATCCTCCACAGCTTGGGCATTGTAGTACACTGGCGTGTTTACGAAGAGGAAGGATCCTTTCTAATCCTTGTGCTTCTCCTCAATACAGGTTGTTCTTGCGCTTGACCTGCTCATCTTGTACATATCGCGGTTCTTGTGCTTAATGATGTTCTTCATCTCCTTGGTCTTGCTCACCTTGATGATGAGAACCTGAGTTGAACTCTTCTCCTTCTTCACTCAAGCCGACTCCTTCTTGGCCATTTTCTTGAGTTTCAGGTTCACTTCCCCCCTCATGATCAAGGTGAGGTGTTTGAGCAGCTCTTCTTGGTTCATTTGAGCTCTCTTACGGTTTATGCTACTTCTTGTGGACTGATCCTGATTCATCATTGATACCAAGACCTTCCAAAATCACTCTTAAGACTCCGGCCTTATCGATGTAAGATCCCTCAAGTCTTCTTGATTCTTCTCTTCATAGTATCCTCTTTCTTGATGAACTTCACATCTCTAGATACAAGTACCCTTCTAGCTACGGATCATAACACTTATATCCTTTTGAGTTGTTGGTAGCCATGAACATTGCCTTTACGCTTCTTGCTTACAGCTTGTTCCTCGACTCTCCTGGTACCAACACATAACACAAGCATCCAAACACTCTCATATATGTCAAAGATGAAACTGGCTGGTTCGAGTACCTCAAATGGTGCTTGATCCTTCAATACCCTTGTAGGTATTAGGTTGATTAGGTAGCAAGCGGTGGATACAGCATCACTCCGGAATCTTTTAGGTACATTAGCTTGGAACATTAATGGCCGAGCCACCTCTCAAGTGCCTGTTCTTCCTCTCAGCTACACCATTCTGTTGTGGTGTGTAGGGGCAGCTTGTTTGATGAAGTATTCCATGATGATCTAGATGGCTTTTGAGCGTAGCTTGTGTATTCTCCTCCATTATCGATCTCAAAATTTTAATCTTAGCATGATAATGGTTAGTCACATAAGCTTGAAAGTTCTTGAATGCATCTATCACTATCTTTGATGGAATTAGTGTTAACGGTGTATTTAGATTTTTCATCAATGATGTGACAAAGTACTTATGATTATCTCTAGAGAAAATAGGTGCAGTCCACATCAGTATGAATCAAATCAAAGCAATTTTCATAAGCGGTAGATGTTCTTGGAAATACATTCTTACAATGCTTGCCTAAAATGCAAGCTTCACACTTATCATTTTCAAAAACCACACCTGGTAACATCAAGTTTAAAGCCCTCTCATGGGGATGACCTAGTCTAGCATGCCACAATGCATTTTTATTCAAACTAGAAGCGGTAAATGAGCAGTTATGATTGGAAACGAGGATCAAGCTTCTCAAGCATATATAACTCTCCTTTGTAACTCTTTCCAATCAATTGGCTGCTTTCAATATCCTGAAACTTCACATCATTAGGACTGAATATAACATTGCAATTCAAATCAGTAGTGCATTTCTTAACTGAAAGTAGATTTGATGTGAATTCAGGAATATAAAATGCTCTAGTAGTCTTATCAAATAGCCTTAAGTTTCCTATTCCTTAATAGGTATCTTATCTCCATTTGCAATCATCACACATCCATTGGTAGGTTCTATGTCTTTAATCAGGTTGGTGTCACTAATCATATGATGAGATGCACCTGAATCTATAATCAATGGTTTGGATGCATTCTAGCATGATGGCAGATACATTTTGATCTATATGCATTCATCCTAGCATTTCTATCAATGCACTGCTCAATTCCAGCCTTACTATCATTCCTAGCAATCTCAGCCTTACTGTGAGTCATTTCTATAGTCCTAGCAATCATAGCACCAAATGAATACCCATGAATGTTACCATTATCCTTGAGCATTTTGATGAGTGCATCCATCTCGGACCTCCGATGAAGTCTTGATCATTGCCTCGGGGTTGATGGCTCCAGTATAGGTCACCAAAGCTTTTCCATTTCCTTCACGGTTCTCCACTTCAGTTCTCGGTTGGATGGCCCTGCTCCACTTGATCCTTCAGTCATGTGAGCTCTTGCCTCTTTCTCCTTTATGAACTTAGCCCGACAAGTGGGGATGGAGTATCCAGCACTGAATCTTCTTGTGTACCTCTTACAATGATCACAATTCCCATTGAACTTCTCATACTTGTTGTAGCCAGCTTTGTTGGCTTGAGGAGGTTCTTCGGTCAGATTGCAGCATTTGCAAGAGATAAGTCTCCTTGCCTCCAAACAAGCCCATTGAGCCCTGCTCCCTTTGTATCGAGCACACACTCCTCGAGGTCAGGTAACTTCGGACCTTAGCATGTGCTGAATGAGACCATTGTAGCTTGCATTCAATGTGAGCAGCAACCCAAAGACCTTGTCCTGCTCCGCCTCTCATTTAGAAGCTGGATCAAGTGCTTGGCCTCAACATCTCCAGCTCAGACCACGGTGTCTGAACCTCCCCAAATGCTTTGTAAACTCCATGTCATCTTGGGTTAACTTCGTTGATTGCCTTCTTGACTTCAAACACTCGGTTCAGGTTAGAAACATTTCCATACACCTTCTTGAGTGTCCCACAGCTCCTGGCTGTCTCACAGGTAGCTATAAGCATCTAGGATAGCGGTTCCAAAGAGGCATGAAGAACTGACATCACCATCATGTCTTCTTGTTGCCACTTCTCCACACCACTCTCCTCGGAGCTCTCGTCACCCTCTTGAGTAATCGCCCTTGGAGCTTCACCAGCTGTGATATGCTTCCACAAACCCTTGCTTCCCAGCAGTCTTCACCATCCTAGACCAGACTAGGTAGTTGCTTCCTTTGAATGTCACCGACCTTCATCTTCATAACACTTTCCATCTTGAACAGCGAGGCGACAGCAACTAAATAATCAATAAAAATAGGCGTAAAATAGAAATCGTAAAAGTTGAGCTTAAAGAGATCTTATTTCTGAATTCTCGCTTGAGCCGCGGTACAACAAGAAAAGAAATCGCCGTAGGGCTGTCGAGGAGTCCGCTAGTCTGGTCGCTAAGTCTATCCTAGTTCACCGCAGCTCGCTAGTGAAAAACGTAAAGAATGCTAAATCGCTTCTAAGTGCTAAGTGCTTGAAAGTTTGTGATCTGGTTTGCTTCTTGCTCAAAGCTCTCCTTATATACCCTCCTAAGACGTCTATCTTCTCGCTGGCTGAGTCGGCTTTTTCCATTTTCGCCCATCTTCGGTTTATCGAAACTTGACATTTATCTTCGGAAATCTTGACATTTATCTTCTGGAAACTTGATATTTATCTTCCGAAACTTGACATTTATCTCTTATGTGAGGATAAAGATAAACCGCCATAGTTATCCTTCCTTTCGAAAATCGTGACGTATCGCTTTTGGCCACGCAATCGCGAAGGCGCTTTTTTTCAAAGGACAGTCTTTGAAGGTTTTGTGTTCAAGGAACCTCAATTCCTTGTTTAGTCGAGAAAGTGGCACCGTGATCATACCAAACTTGCGAGATTGATCCGTAACAGTTAAGATGGGATCAAACCGGCACGATAGACCAAGATCGACAAGGTCAGCGACCGACGCCAGGTCGAATTCAGCTGACGGGCGCCGGCCGCCAGGTGGTACCGCCGGCGCCAGGTCGCCCGCTGACGGTGCCGCCGGGCGCCAGGTCGGTGCCGCCGGCGCTGCCAGCCCGCCCCGCCGCCGGGCCACGGTGCCGCCAGCGCCAGGCCAGCCCGCTGCTCCTGCAGGCCGGGCGCTAGGTCGGTCCGTCTCGCTGTGCCGCCGGGCGCCGGTGTCAGCTGGCGCTGT
>JAAMPC010000826.1:0-14987 GCA_016771965.1 Brassica carinata
TGGATAAGATCTCTAAGCCTTTTGATGCTTGGTGCTTAAGTAGTACTACTGAGGAGACTGATAGTACTACTTGGCATGCAAGATGGGTCATCCTCATGCCCGAGCTATGGAGCTGATATTTCTAATATGTCATTTAATCACTTGGAGTGTGAGGCATGCATATTAGGAAAGCATTGAGACAGTGTTTCCCGTCAACTACAACATATGAGCATTGCTTTGACCTGGTACATTAGGATGTATGGACTGCTCCATGCATGTCTAGAGACAGCCAGAAGTATTTTGTGACCTTTATTGATGAGAAGTCTAAGTATACCTGGCTGACTTTGCTTCCATCAAAGGACAGAGGTGTTGGAGGCCTTTATGAACTTCAAGCATATGTATCCAACCAATACTGCTTACGTGAAGATATTGAGGTCAGATAATGGAGGTGAATACATGGGAAATGCATTCAAGTCATCTAGCCAAGCATGGGATTGTGCATCAAACTACCTGTCAGTATACACCACACAGAATGGTGTAGCTGAGAGGAAGAACAGGCATTTGATGGAGGTTGCTAGATCATGATGTTTCATACCAGCGTTCCAAGAGGTTTTGGGGAGATCTTGCAGGCTACGCTTGCTATCTTATCAACAGGGTTCCAACAAAAGATATTGGGTGATCTGTCTCCTTTGAGGTGTTGAACAAAAGCAAGCCTGTCCTTGATCATCTAAGAGTGTTTGGGTGTGTGTGCTATGTGATGACACCGGGAGAACAGAGAAACAAACTTGAGGCAAGGAATCTAAAGCTATGTTTATGGATACTCTATTACTCCAAGGGTTATAAGTGCTATGATTAAAGCAAGGAGGGTGATGGTATCAGAGAAGTGAAGTTTGTGGAATCAAAAGGATATTATGGAGAGAAAGAGTGGGAGAATCTGAAGGATTTGTCTCAAGCTCCATCTGATAGAAACCTTGACGAGAGTGATGTTGGAGAGGCTAGGGATAGGATTGTCCCAGGATCCAAAATCTGGAAGAAGAGTCTTCCAACCAGCAGAGGCTGGAACAACTCCTCTTGATCATGAGAGAATGGAACTGAATCTCATGAACCTGTGCAAAATCAGGAGATTCAGGCCAACATGATCAAGAGGTTCACAGTGGAAGTAGAGAGTGGTGCTCAGCCTGTTGGGAAAGGCGAGGGAGTCTACTGACAAATGAGAATGGTACTCGGTCTAGTGAGTCCTGAAGAGTGGGAAGGAGAATCAGTGGATCAGTGGAGAATCACCAAATGAGCAAGAACCACAAGTAGGGAGATGGTTCAGCCACTAGGAGGAGCACAAGGGAAGGAGGGATCCTTCCGGGTAAACAGAGAGTGTACTACAATGCCCAGCTGTGGAGCATCCCTCCCAAGCTATGTGTTCCTTTGCAGTTTCAGATGATCACATGGCATTCTGATAGCTTGGATGAGAGCTATGTTCCAGGACTTATGAGGAAGCCATCAAAGAGTGGAGAGTCAGATTCTGATGAGGCTGGGGCTATGATTAAAAATGAGACTTGGTATGAGAGTGAGCTGCCTAAAGGGAAGAAGGCGATAACAAGTAAATGGGTGTTTACAATTAAGTTTTACCCCGATGGAAGAATAGAAACATGATGCTGGTGGCAAGAGGGTTCACTCAGACATATGGTGAGGACTATGTTGAGACCTTTGCACTGTGGCTAAACTACATACTATCAGGATTGTATTATCTCTAGCTGTGAATCTTGAGTGGGATTTGTGGCAAATGGATGTGAAAAATGCTTTTCTTCAAGGAGAGTTGGAAGATGGAGTATATATATCCACCACCAGGTCTTGAACATCTAGTCAAGAAGGTCTTGAGGAGGTTAAGAAAGCTATCTATGGTCTCAAGCAGTCTCAAGGGCATGGTACAACAAGTTGAGCACCACACTGAATGGGAGAGGATTCAGGAAGTCAGAGTGGATCATACTCTCTTTTCCTGACCACACCATCTGGTATTGTGGTGTTACTGGTGTATGTGGATGATATTATCATCACAGGAAGTGATAAGGAAGGAATCAAAGCTACAAAGGAGTATCTTAAGGCAAGCTTTGAGATTAAAGACTTGGGAGAAATGAAATACTTTCTTGGGATTGAGATATGAGATCAAAGGAAGGGTTGTTTATGTCTCAAAGGAAGTATGTAATTGATCTCTGAAGGGAGCTGATGCATATGGAGGAAAGACAGCAAAATGCCAATGGAGGATGGTTACAAGGCTCCGTGAGGGAAGGGATAGCAAACCATTTCATGATCTAAGCTTTACAGGAAGCTTGTAGGAAGCTAATCTATCTTACCATTACAAGACCTGATGTGTGCTTTGCTGTGAATCAAGTGAGTCAGCACATGCAAGTTCCTAAGGAGCACCATTGGAGAATGGTAGAAAGGATCTTGATGTATCTGAATGGGACTACTGGTCTTGGAGTTTGGATGGGATGTAACAAGTCTTTGAGGTTGTAGGCTCTTGTGATGCTGATTGGGCTGGAGGAAGCGGGCAGGAAATCAACCACAGGCTGTGTACATTCATTGGTGGCAATCTTGTTACTTGGAAGAGCAAGAAGCGAAAGGTAGTATCTTGTTCAAGTCTGAGGCTGAGTATAGAGCAATGCTGAAGCTTACAAATGAATGGTGTGGATAAAAGGGATTACGAAGCATTTGGAGATTATTGAGCAACGCTCAATGACAATGCATTGTGATAATCAACAGACTATCCACATTGCATCTAACTCGGTGTTCCATGAGAGAACAAAGCACATTGAGGTTGATTGTCACAAGGTGAGGCAGATGATGATACTTGGAGTGATTCTACCCTGCTATACTCGAAGTGAGGATCGGTTGGCTGATGTGTTTACTCTCTCTCTCAAATTAGTCACTCTCTCTCTCCTCATTCTTCATGCTGTCCAGCTAATCCTCTTGTTCTTACTCTGTTCTTCACTGTTCTTCACCCAAATCTTACCTAAACTCATCTATTCTCCTCCAATTTCTGATTAACATGGTATCAGAGCTCTAGCTCTAACCTCTTTAAATTCCATAAAATCTATTACGTTCTTACAGTTACAGTTCTTTTCACTCTGTTTTCCGGTTACTCTGTTTCGGATACTCTGTTCTCCTCTGTTTTAGTCTCAAAATCCTTTGTTCTCTTCATTCTATTATCGAGTATCTTCAGTAGAGCTTAGCTCATACACTCTGGTTTATTCAAAAAAAAAAATCCCTTCTGTTTCTAGTTTGAAAATTTACGTGTTCTTCATTCTATTATCCGATTGGGTAAAAGAAATTCAACCATGGAAATAGAAAGGAGAAGCTTGATTCCAGTGACCCTTGAGGGTCTAACTACTAGTATGGTCAAGATTGGCGAGTTACCTTGGGAGGTCATGGACTTTGGGACAGCCACATCATGAAGGCTGAAGCTTCAAAAAGATGACTTCAAGAGGATAGTCAGGCAAGTGGCCTGAAGAATGAACAAGTGGGTTCAAGAAGATATGTTAACACTTGAGATCATTGAGAGTTCTCTCTCAGTATCAATCCGGAAGGTTACTCACATTGTGAAAGTGCCAAGGAGCTGTGGGAGAGTCTACAAAAGTTTATGGAAATGCCTCCAACTGAGCCAGGTCTTTAAAGTTAAGCAACTTATCAACAACCTGAGCCAAGATGAAATGGAGTTTAATCAGTTCTTTGGCAAGTTCAGCAGTTTATGGGCAGAACTTGATGTT
Organism: Brassica carinata; assembly: GCA_016771965.1. NCBI lineage: Eukaryota > Viridiplantae > Streptophyta > Magnoliopsida > Brassicales > Brassicaceae > Brassica > Brassica carinata. The sequence goes on from JAAMPC010000826.1 coordinate 3,738, forward strand.
GAGAGACCAAGCTCAGTAGATCAGAAGTTCTGAGAGAAAGACAAGAGCAAGACAGAGGTTTTCAGTCTGCTCCTGGCCCTGAACCCATCCTACAATTCTCTAATCAAGCATATACTAAGGAGAAAGGCTACCAAGCTTAGAAGATGTGTGCTGTTGGATTCAAAGAGAACATTAGCACACAGTCTCTTTAAAGAAGAAAGGTAGTTCCCCACGTAGGGATATGCTTGATCAGAAGAGCATAAAAAGAAGTTAAGGAAAGCCCTTGGGTCAAGAAGAGCAGTATATAGAGAAGATCAAGTCAAGCATGGCCCTCACTAAAGTTGTTGAGCGTATTTGTGAATGAAACTTGTCTATGTACTCAGCTCACCACTGAGTCTAATGAAGGAGGAAGTTGGAACCATGCAATGATCAAAGATGGTCCCATAAAAGTTAGTGATATTGAGCCCAGCTGATCAAGCGACCAAAGCTATTATCTCCATAAGCGACTGGTACACATTCCCTTGTCTAAGCCAATCATAATAGATTCAGGAGCTAGTCATCATATGATTAGTGATAGGAATCTTATTACTGATATTAGACCTGCCTTAGGGAATGTTACTATAGCAAATGGAATAGGGTGAGGATAGAAGGAATAGGAAACCTTAAGTTGTTTGATAGGAATCCAGCATTTACATATGCACGGTTTTGCTTCTAACTTACTATCAGTGAAAAAAGGCCACTGTTGACCTGAATTGTCAGGTGGTTTTAGGCCTAATGATGTGAGTTTCAGGACCTTAAGACAGGGAAGGTGATTGGAGAAGGCAACACAAAGATGGTTTATACCATCTCAAAGACTAAGCTTTCTTACTCTTCTCCATGCTCCTTTATGCATGACCAGTACTTAATCTATGTGATAGCACTACTTGGCATGCTAGATTATCACCACACTCCGTGCATTAGGACTCATGATGCCTGATATGTCCTTTAGTCATCGGAATGTGAAGCATGCATCTTAGGAAAGCATTGCAGATCTGTGTTTCCGACATCGATAACACAATCTAAAAATGTTTTGACTTAGTTCATTCGATGTTTGGACCTCTCCATGTCTATCTAGAGATAATCACAAGTATTTTGTCACATTTATAGATGAAAAATCTAAATATACTTGGATTACATTGCTCCCATCTAGGATCGTGTGTTAGAGGCATTTATGAACTTCCAATCTTATGTCACTAACCATTTTAAAGCTAATGTGAAGGTCTAAGGGTCAGACAATGGAGGAGAGTATACAAGCCATGCTTTGAGTTATTTGGCACAACATGGCATAGTTCACCAAACAAGCTGTCCTTATACACCACAGAAAATGGGTGGCTGAAAGAAAGAATAGGCATCGATGGAGGTTCTAGATCAATGATGTTTCATGCAAATGTTCTAGAGATTCGGAGTGATGCTGTGGTGACAGCATGCTATCTAATCAACAGGATCCCCACCAAGGTGCTGAAGGATATTTCTCCTTATGAAGTGCTGAATCAAAGCAGACCATCTATTCATCACCTTAGAGTGTTTGGATGTGCCTGCTTTGTCTTAATACCAAAGGAGCAAAGAGACAAGCTAGAAGCAAGAGCATGAAGTGTATGTTCATTGGCTATTCCCCACACAGAAAGGATACAAGTGCTACAATCCTGAAACAAGAAGAGTACTTGTCTCAGAGATGTAAAGTTTATGGAAGAAAAATGGTTCTATGCTGAGAAGAATTGGGATGAGCTCAAGGATCTGTCTCGAAGCATCAGACAAAGCCAATAACCGAGGATAATTATGGAGAATCTTGGAATCAGTCTATCACCCTCAAAGGAAGCCTAGGGAAGCTTCTCCACAACTGAGGACACTCACCACGATCACGAAGGGGCAATGAACAAGAACGAGAACAGCAACAAGGTTCAAATGTTCATGATCGGGAAGTGCACAAGATCAGAGAGACTACCCAAGTTCATGAACAAGAAAGAGGAGCAAGAGGAACCAGCTCAGGTTCAACCTTGGAGAAGTACAAAGTGCGGAAAGATCCTTCTAACAGGTTAATACAAGAGTTTACTTCAACAGTCAAGCAGTAGCTCATCCCACTTCAGCGATATGCTCCTTTGTAATTCCCATCTGAGCACCAAGCTTTCATTGTGGGTTTAGATGGTATGTACCAAGATCATATGAAGAAGCAATGGAGCTTGAGGTGTGGAGAAACTCAGTTGGAGATGAGATAAAGGCCATGATTACCAATGATACTTGGTATGAAAGTGAACTCCCAAAGGGCAAAAAGCTGTGTCAAGCAAGTGGGTGTTCACTATCAAGTTTCTACCAAATGGCAAGGTGGAGAGGTGCAAACAAGACTGGTTGCAAGAGGCTTCACTCAGACATATGGAGGATTATGTTGATACATTTGCACCAGTAGCCAAGCTGCATACAATCCGTATCCTCCTATCACTTGCAACAAATTTAGAATGGGAATTGTGGCGGATGGATGTCAAGAATGCTTTTCTTCAAGAGTAGAAGATGAGGATCTATATGCATCCACCTCCTGGTCAGAGAAGCTGGTAAAACCTGGAAATGTTCTAAGACTCAAGAAAGCAATTTATGGACTGAAGCAATCTCCAAGAGCATGGTACCACAAGTTGAGTACTACGAATGGAAGAGGCTTGTCGAGAAGCTGATCACACCTTGTTTACTCTTACTGGTCCAAGAGGAATTGTAGTCATCTTGATCTATGTAGATGATATAATCATCACAGGCAGCGACAAAGAAGGCATCAAAGAAACCAGGTATTCCTAAAGTCTGTTTTGATATTAAAGATTTAGGTGAACTCAAGTACTTCCTTGGGATTGAAGTATGTCATAAACAAGAGAGCTGCTTTTCGATAGGAGTACATGATCTTTTAACGGGCGGGAAACCTTGGAGGAAGAACAGCCAAGACACCTCTGGAAGAAGGCTACAAAGTACTTAGAGAGGGAGTTTGAGGACAAACCTTATGGTGATGTGAAGCGTGATGAAGAATGGTTGGGAAACTCATTTATCTAACCATTACAAGGCCGGATATCTGCTGCGATGAACCAGTCAGTCAACACATGCGGCGCCTAAGATTCATCATTGGAACATGGTGAAAAGAATCATGAGATATCTGAGAGAAACTCCTGGTCAGGTGTATGGATGGCTTGCAATGGAGCACGAGAGATGTAGGCTATTGTGATGCTGATTGGGCAGAGTGAGTTGATAGGAGATCAACTACTGGTTATGCACCTTCATTGGAGGTAACTTGGTAACTTGGAAGAGCAAGCCGAGAAAGGTTGCTCAGTGCTGAAGCTGAGTATAGAGCCATGAGGAAGCTTACCAACGAGTTGATTTGGATAAAGGGATTGCTTGGAGACTTGGGCGTTGAGACTACCACACCTATCACAATTCACTGTGACAATCAAGCTGCCATTCATATTGCCAGCAACTCAGTCTTCCATGAGAGAACCATACATATTGAAGTAGAAGCACACAAGGTTAGACAAGTTTGTGGAGAAATTATCCTACCTTGTTACACAAAGTGGAGACCAGCTTGCTGACATTTTCACCAAGGCAGCAAGTACCAAAGTGTGAGTTCATCCCTCTAATTGGGACTCATAGACCTCACATCTCACTGACTCTTCTAGCATGGAGACATCACTCTTTTTCCTTAGTGTGTTTTGTCCCCTTGGGTTTTCACACTAAGGTTTTAATGAGGAGGTTCTTCATGTTTCCAAGCTTGATCAGTTCCTAGGATCAAGCTTGAGAAGAATTGAGATGAGGAACCAAAAGAAGATGCATTGACAAGAGAGATAAAGATCAGAGGCTGAGGTTACTTGAGAGAAGACATTCATCTGTCTTGGATCACAAGTAACTCTGCTAACTACTTGGGAGACAAGGAGTGATGTGAGCTCGTCCATAATGTCTTTAGATACTTAGAGAGCGTTGGAGAGGAGTTTGGCGAATCTGGTGTGGAAGAGTCACATGTTAAGAATAGGAGAAGAGAGCATTGAGTCTGTCACTCTCAAGGCAACAGGCTGATTTAAATAATGTTCCCTTAGTTTATTATTTGTGTCACTGTCCCTTCTCTCTCTGGTTTCTCTATATATGTAATGTGCAAGCTAAGAAATAAAATTAAGGAGAATGAATCTCCCATTCTGGTTACTCTCTCTCTCAAATTCGTCTCTCTCTCTCCTCATTCTTCATGCTGTCCGAGCTAATCCTCTTGTTCTTACTCTGTTCTTCACTGTTCTTCACCCAAATCTTACCTAAACTCATCTATTCTCCTCACAATTTCACAATTCTAACAGACCTCACATGCTTTTCTTTCTTCCTTAGACTTTGTAAACCCTTTATATAATGTAATGAGTCTCCATAGTAATAAGATGAAGCGAAATGTTTCAACCTCTCTAGTCTCTCTCTCTTGTTCTTAATCTTTAATCTCTCAATCTCCATTTAATCACCAGATTATAATTAAATTCTCTCAGATCATAAAAATCTCATAGGATCTTAGAAGCTTTCATAAACTTTCAAAATTATGTATCTAACCATTTCAATGCCAAGATAAAAATTTTGAGATCGGATAATGGAGGAGAATACACCAGCAATGCTTTTAAACAACACTTGGCCAAATATGGGATGATCCATCAAACAAGCTGTCCATACACACCACAACAAAATGGTGTGGCTGAGAGGAAAATAGACATCTCATGGAGGTGGCCAGGAGCATGATGTTCCATACCGGTATGCCCAAAAGTATTGGGGAGATCAGGTTCTTACAGCTTGTTACGATCAATAGAATACCTACCAGGATCCTTCAAGATCAATCACCTTATCAGGTACTGAACAAAACTAAACCATCCATAGATCATACTCGAGTGTTTGGGTGTCTTTGTTTTGTGTTAATACCAGAAAGGTCAAAAGACAAGCTGGGCATAGAAGTACAAGAGCAGTCTTCATTGGCTACTCTCCTCATCAAAGGGCTACAAATATTTTGTACCAGAGACTAGGAGAGTCTTGATTTCAAGGGATGTGAAATTTGTAGAATCAAAGGCTACTATGATGGAAAGAGTTGGGATGAGCTCAAAGATCTTTCTCAATCAGCCTCAGATAGGCAGACAACCTAAGGAGTAATGGAGAGCACGGGAGTCAGTATACCTTCTCTACCAAGGGTGGATTCTGTTCCAGAAAGTGCACCATCTCCTGGTGCTAATAATCCTGAAGTCCCTCATCCTGATCATGGGGGGCAGTGAAAGTGGTGTTGAGCAGCCTGCGCAAGCTCAAGAAAAATTCAATGGTTCATGATCAAGATGAGAGACACTGAACCAGCTGCTGATACTCAAGAGGGCCAAGCACTGGAAATGAGCCTGAACCTGAGCAGCCTACAGTACCCTTGAGGAAGAAGTACAAGGAACAGGAAGCCAGCATCAAGCTGGATCAATACAAGAGTCTACTTCAATGCTGAGAGCGGTAGCTCATCCAATTAGTGCAACCTGTTCTCTTGCACAATATCCAGAAGAGCATCAAGTCCTTATGAGTGAGCTAGATGGGAATATATCCCAAAACATATGAAGAAGCTATGCAACATAAAGTGGAAAGCATCAGTAGGTGATGAGATAGAAGCCATGGAAAGGAATGGTACATGGTTTGAAACTGAGCTCCACTAAGGCAAGGCGTTGTGACGGGCATCTTCACAATAAAATACCTGGCTAATGGAGAACCAGAAAGGAGAAAACAAGACTAGTTAGTGCAAGAATACACTCAAGTGTATGGTGAAGATTATCTAGACACATTTTCACCAGTGGCCAAGCTTCATACTATAAGGATCATCTTGTCTCTTGCTGTGTAACCTTGTGGGATTTATGGCAGATGGATGTGAAGAATGTCTTCCTCCAAGGAGAATTAGAAGATGAAGTCTACATGAGGCCACCCTGGTCTTGAGAACATGGTGAAACCTGGAAATATTCTTAGATTAAAGAAGGGAATCTATGGTTTGAAGCAGTCTCCAAGGGCCTGGTATCATAGTGAGCACCACACTAAATGGGAGAGGATTTGTCAAATCGGCTGATCACACCCTCTTCACTCTAACCAGTAAGCAAGGTATTGTGGTTCTGATATGTGGATGACATTATTATCACTGGTAGCAACAAGGAAGGTATTCTCTCAACTAAAACCTTTCTTAAAAATGCTTTTGATATCAAAGACTTGGGGGAGTTGAAGTACTTCAGCAGGATTGAAATCTGCCTCAAGTATTTTTTATCTCAAAGGAAGTACACTGATATTTTAAATGAGGCAGCAGGAGTAGACAGGCCAAGACTCTTGGAAGAAGGTTACAAGGTGCTGCGAGGGGTATGAATCTACTCCATTTGATGATGTCAGAAGTATAGAAGAATGGTGGGCAAGCTGATCTATCTAACAATCACAGACCTGATGTGTGCTTTGCTGTGAACCAAGTAAGCCAACACATGGGAGCTCTAAGGTGCATCATTGGAACATGGTGGAGAGGATTTTAAGGTTATCTAGAAGCCTGGTCAAGGCATATGGATGGCATCAGCAAGAACACTTGAAGTTGTTGGATATTGTGATGCTGATTGGGCTGGAGACGAAATTGATAGGAGATCAACCACTGGCTATTGTACCTTTATTGGAGGAATCTGGTCACATGGAAAAGTAAGAAGTGATAATTTGTAAGAAGATTAAGGAAGATTTGTGAAGAAGAGTAAGAAGATTAAAACAAAAGATGAGAGCGATTAGAATCAGAGAGAGTTGTGAGTCTGAAGAAACATATTTTCTTGTATTGATTTAGGAACCTATTACACACTATTTAAGAAACCACCAGCTGTAAGTGGGCACAGAAGTAATAATTGAGAGAAAGTACAATGCAAGGAATAAACAAATAGGAAGATCGGTAGGTGGCTCGTCCACCATGGTGAAAGTGACTGGTCTGCTCTCCCTCTTCTTTCTTCCGTGATTCTCCTCCTCAAGTGTCGACACTTCTTCTTCATTCCTGGTTGATTTAAATGCCTTTCCTGGTCGAGTATTTCACTTGCCTTGCAAGTTACTCTGGAGTCACTCTTTGACTTATGCGGACGGCATCCATTGATCACTTCACCAACCTTGTATTCCCTTGCATTCTGTGTGTGTCTCTTTAATGATGTAATAGGCTTCTCCTTATTTGCTTCATGTCAACACTCCCCTCAAAGCTTGACCATAGAGATTGGTCGAGGCTTGGAATATGGCATTCCCTCATAAAACCTTTACTTGGAAAAACCACTTGGGATAAAAACCAAGCAAAGGAAAAAGTAGAACACTTCATGGTGAGAGGATCAGTGACATGTGAGATCTATGAGTCAAGCTTAGGATGAATGAACTCACAGACCTTGATCTTACAGCCTTGGTGAAGATGTCAACAAGTTGATCTTCACTTCGGTATAGCATGGGAGGATCTCTTGCTGTTCCACTGTGTCTCACCTTGTGGCAGTCTACTTCTATGTGCTTTGTCCTCTCATGAAAGACTGAATTGGATGCAATGTGTATTGCAGCCTGGTTGTCTAATGCATGGTCATTGGTGTGGTGATTCAATCCCAAGTCTCTTAGCAGTCCTTGATCCATATGAGCTCACTTGTAAGCTTTCTCATTGATCTATACTCTGCCTCAGCATGAACAAGACACCACCACCTTCTTGCTTGCTCTTCCATGTGACCAGATTCCTCCAATAAAGGTGCAATAGCCTGTGGTTGATCTTGTCCACTATCTCCAGAATCAGCATCACAATACCCCACACCTCAGTGCTCTTGTTACCGCCATCCATACTCCTGACCAGGTGCTGTTCTTAAGTATCTTAAGATTCTTTCCACCATGTTCCAGTGATGTATCTTGGGGGCTTGCATATGCTGGCTTACTTGGTTCACTGCAAAGCACACATCTGGCCTAGTGATAGTGAGATAGATGAGCTTCCCAACCATTCTTATGACATCGATGAAGGGAGTTGCATCATACTCCCCTCTCGCTGCACCTTGTAACCTTCTTCTAATGGTGTCTTGGCCTGTCTACCTCGAGATCTCCTGCCTCATTTAAGATATCAAGTGTGTACTTCCTTTGGGATAAGAAGAGGCCCTCCTTGGATCGGCACAATTCAATCTAGGAAGTACTTTAACTCTCCCAAGTCCTTAATATCAAAGGCGGTTTAAGGAAAGCTTTAGTTGAGGAGATCCTGGTTACTACCAGTGATGATGATATCATCCACATACACCAAGATGACTACAATGCCTTGACTGCTGGTCAGTGAATAGAGAATGGTCTGGACTTCTGAAAACCTCTCCCATTGAGTGTTGTGCTTAGTTTGTGGTACCAGGCTCTTGGAGATTGCTTTAAGCCATAGATGGCCTTCTTTAGTCTTAAGACATTTCCTGGTTTCACCATATCTTCTAGACCAGGAGGTGGTCTCATATAGACTTCATCTTCCAACTCTCCTTGAAGGAATGCATTCTTCACATCCATCGCCATAGATCCTCAAGATTACAGACTGATAGGAGGATCCTTATAGTATGCAGCTTAGCCACTGGTGCAAAGGTGTCTAGATAACTTGGAAGAGCAAGCCGAGAAAGGTTGCTCAGTGCTGAAGCTGAGTATAGAGCCATGAGGAAGCTTACCAACGAGTTGATTTGGATAAAGGGATTGCTTGGAGACTTGGGCGTTGAGACTACCACACCTATCACAATTCACTGTGACAATCAAGCTGCCATTCATATTGCCAGCAACTCAGTCTTCCATGAGAGAACCATACATATTGAAGTAGAAGCACACAAGGTTAGACAAGTTTGTGGAGAAATTATCCTACCTTGTTACACAAAGTGGAGACCAGCTTGCTGACATTTTCACCAAGGCAGCAAGTACCAAAGTGTGAGTTCATCCCTCTAATTGGGACTCATAGACCTCACATCTCACTGACTCTTCTAGCATGGAGACATCACTCTTTTTCCTTAGTGTGTTTTGTCCCCTTGGGTTTTCACACTAAGGTTTTAATGAGGAGGTTCTTCATGTTTCCAAGCTTGATCAGTTCCTAGGATCAAGCTTGAGAAGAATTGAGATGAGGAACCAAAAGAAGATGCATTGACAAGAGAGATAAAGATCAGAGGCTGAGGTTACTTGAGAGAAGACATTCATCTGTCTTGGATCACAAGTAACTCTGCTAACTACTTGGGAGACAAGGAGTGATGTGAGCTCGTCCATAATGTCTTTAGATACTTAGAGAGCGTTGGAGAGGAGTTTGGCGAATCTGGTGTGGAAGAGTCACATGTTAAGAATAGGAGAAGAGAGCATTGAGTCTGTCACTCTCAAGGCAACAGGCTGATTTAAATAATGTTCCCTTAGTTTATTATTTGTGTCACTGTCCCTTCTCTCTCTGGTTTCTCTATATATGTAATGTGCAAGCTAAGAAATAAAATTAAGGAGAATGAATCTCCCATTCTGGTTACTCTCTCTCTCAAATTCGTCTCTCTCTCTCCTCATTCTTCATGCTGTCCGAGCTAATCCTCTTGTTCTTACTCTGTTCTTCACTGTTCTTCACCCAAATCTTACCTAAACTCATCTATTCTCCTCACAATTTCACAATTCTAACAGACCTCACATGCTTTTCTTTCTTCCTTAGACTTTGTAAACCCTTTATATAATGTAATGAGTCTCCATAGTAATAAGATGAAGCGAAATGTTTCAACCTCTCTAGTCTCTCTCTCTTGTTCTTAATCTTTAATCTCTCAATCTCCATTTAATCACCAGATTATAATTAAATTCTCTCAGATCATAAAAATCTCATAGGATCTTAGAAGCTTTCATAAACTTTCAAAATTATGTATCTAACCATTTCAATGCCAAGATAAAAATTTTGAGATCGGATAATGGAGGAGAATACACCAGCAATGCTTTTAAACAACACTTGGCCAAATATGGGATGATCCATCAAACAAGCTGTCCATACACACCACAACAAAATGGTGTGGCTGAGAGGAAAATAGACATCTCATGGAGGTGGCCAGGAGCATGATGTTCCATACCGGTATGCCCAAAAGTATTGGGGAGATCAGGTTCTTACAGCTTGTTACGATCAATAGAATACCTACCAGGATCCTTCAAGATCAATCACCTTATCAGGTACTGAACAAAACTAAACCATCCATAGATCATACTCGAGTGTTTGGGTGTCTTTGTTTTGTGTTAATACCAGAAAGGTCAAAAGACAAGCTGGGCATAGAAGTACAAGAGCAGTCTTCATTGGCTACTCTCCTCATCAAAGGGCTACAAATATTTTGTACCAGAGACTAGGAGAGTCTTGATTTCAAGGGATGTGAAATTTGTAGAATCAAAAGGCTACTATGATGGAAAGAGTTGGGATGAGCTCAAAGATCTTTCTCAATCAGCCTCAGATAGGCAGACAACCTAAGGAGTAATGGAGAGCACGGGGAGTCAGTATACCTTCTCTACCAAGGGTGGATTCTGTTCCAGAAAGTGCACCATCTCCTGGTGCTAATAATCCTGAAGTCCCTCATCCTGATCATGGGGGGCAGTGAAAGTGGTGTTGAGCAGCCTGCGCAAGCTCAAGAAAATTCAATGGTTCATGATCAAGATGAGAGACACTGAACCAGCTGCTGATACTCAAGAGGGCCAAGCACTGGAAATGAGCCTGAACCTGAGCAGCCTACAGTACCCTTGAGGAAGAAGTACAAGGAACAGGAAGCCAGCATCAAGCTGGATCAATACAAGAGTCTACTTCAATGCTGAGAGCGGTAGCTCATCCAATTAGTGCAACCTGTTACGAAATCACATCCCAATTATTTATGGTTTTGCTACATAATAATTTGCGTAAGTAAATTCTACTAAATGCATTATTTTAAAAACATTTTCACATTTTTATTAAAAAGCATTTTCCATTGATAAAACCGATGTGTTATTTCACCCTTGCGTCAGTAATATTACCACACACGGACAAAAGAACGGTCAATAAAAATACCCAAACTAAATTATCACTATTTTGTCGGTCTAAATTTGGGCTTGAGCCGATCTAAATAGTTTATACGGTGGATCAGATGATTGATCTATCTCTGGCACTAGTCGGAAAATATTCTAAACTTGGGTCAGATGATATAGTACGCTTTTGAACTAATCCGCTCTGTAACATTAAATATATTTTTTCCCAGGCTAATCGGATAATATGTATAAAGCTTATAAAAAAACAGTCAATAA
>JAAMPC010000827.1:0-14967 GCA_016771965.1 Brassica carinata
TCTCGGCAAATACTGCCCCGGTGACTTTCGACATGTCGGTTAGCGGTGCTCCATCGGATGGCGTGGGATCTTGGTAGGCAGAGATATCATATTAGAGAATGCGGGATGGGCTGTTGGTGATGGAGCTAACCTCAGTGTGTGGGAATCTCCCTGGCTCAGCCTCACCCAACGAGAAAGACCTATGGGACCGGCCCCGAAACACCTTACCAATCTCAAAGTAGCAGACTTTTTCCTGCCAGAGAAAAATGAATGGGATCTTGCAAGGATAAGCTAGTGGCTCCCGTTTGAAGAGGAGAAGATTATAATGTTGAAGCCAAGCCTGAGTGGAGCTCCAGACAAGATCGTTTGGTTAAAATCCGCCAGTGGAGAATATACGACGAAGACAGGCTACGCGACTGCTCTTCCGCTCCATCTCGATCAAGCTTTGATCCCTCAAGGAGAACCTGACTACAATTGGAAGCAAAATGTGTGGAACCTCCATACTGCTCCGAAGATTAAACTGTTTGTGTGGAAAACACTCCACGGAGCCTTACCGGTTGGTGAACAACTACTGGCGAAACAAATACAAGTTGATGGGAAATGCAAGCTTTGTGGTCTTTCCGAATCTATTGATCATCTGTTCCTTCACTGCAAATTCGCTAAAGAGGTCTGGAAATCAGCACCGGTGTGGCCAAGCAGTGATTACAGCGGAACGGTAGATTTGAGAAGTGAATGGCGTAGTCTCTGCACTAGGAAAAATCTCCCCCCGACAGGACTCTCGTCGGGAGCTCTAGCGCCTTGGATTCTGTGGCAATTATGGAAAGCAAGGAACAGTTTGATATTCAAGGATAAAGGCTTCTCGGCAGCAGAAGTTATCTCCATGGCTATAGCTGCAGCTCGGGAATGGAACGACAGCCATCACAAGACCCCTGTTTTGAGCCGCTCGCAACCAATAATAACGATCCCTCAGGAGAGGTGTGTCCTGGTAAGATCTGATGCTGCCTGGTCGGAGGCAAATAATATTGCAGGGCTTGGATGGATTGTTAAATCGCAGAGTAGAACATCTTCCTTTTCCTCGCCGAGGAGATTTGTAGGCTCCCCACTCGTAGCAGAAGGACTGGCTCTGCGTGAGGCTGTGACAAAGTGTAAAGAGCTTGGTTTCACTAGGGTGAGATTCGAGTCTGACTGTGATCAACTCATCAAAGCCCTGACCTCAGACTATCCTATGGCTGCACTCTACGGCATCGTCTCTGATATTAAGTTTGTTGCTCTATCTTTTGAATGTATTTCATTTTCGTGGATCTCTCGTGAGAAAAACAGTGAGGCAGATTCATTGGCAAAACAAGCCTTGGTGGCTGAGGTTGCCTTAATGAACTCACCTAATGTTGGCTTTATCAATTAATGAATGAAAGTTTGTGTTTCAAAAAAGAAAAATTGGAAGTGGGACCCCACTAAATGGGGAATCCATTCAAATTTTCAGATAAATATGTAGCAATCCTGCTCTGTCTCTTGGTATAGTAATCCAACAAAAATTAGAGGGATCTGTAACCAAGGTATTAAGACTGTTGAGATACCCGATGGCAGCTTGAAGATCCTCAACACTAGTCAACTGCAAAAGAAATAAGTTATCAGCAAATCAATATTTTATAATAATTCATCAACAAATATTTATTTCTAAAATTACCTGAGAAACTGGATTTTGAAGAATTGATCCAAAGGCCGTGGTGATTGAGCTTGATCCAAAGGCCGTGGTGGTGCCTATATCGCTCCCTTTTGATGTGTATGTGTACCATTAATGAGAAACAAGAATTGTATCATTAATGAAATTTTGTAATGCATTTGTTGACTCGACTTTGATAGTATCAAAATGGACCATTTTGAGATCTACAAATATAATAAAAGGAAAGAGAATATTAAAATGAACCTAATATCAAGATACTACTATCATCCAATTCAAGTGTACATAACGAAATTATTCTCCTTCTTAAATTTTCAAACATGATCAATGAACCAAAAGAGATTGAGATATTCTGCATCAAATATAACTTTTTCGAAAAAGTATTCTCCTCTAAAAACAAAATTTAAAACATAAATATTATTTTTACTATGGATTCAGAAGACACAAATACCGAGAATAATATTCAGTTTTGTAGATTGGCTTTCATATGTGGAAAAATAACAAACATAGATAGAGTAACTGCTATCATAAGTCTATGTTTTAGAAGCATATTAGGTAATTTTGTGGAACAATGCAATATTATAATAGAGATTAACAATTTAATCCAGTGTATATATATTATAGAGAGACTAAAATAACATATATCAGGTTTTTCAAGAAACATTAGCCCAAAAAAGAAAATATCAAACAATCTTTTGTCTAGATGGTGAAAATGTCATTGAAATTCTCAGATTATCTCGTTTCCATTCTTCCTTGAATTGATGGTTGTACAAAGTAAACATATCAAAAACATTAGAGAGTTATACAATATCGATATTTTCTCTATTTTACCTATGTTTGTTATATTTTTGAAATTTTAATTATGTATATTGTCATAACCAAATTACTGTTTCAACATAAGTTTTTTCACTTTATTGAATCAAAGCTATAGTTACCTAAAACGAAATCAAACCATCCTACAAATGAGATAAAAAGCTTCATGAATATGATTCGTTGAGAATACATTATATTTATTATGTATGATGTTGTCAGCACTCTTATTTGCATCTCCATCACCAAAAGTATGTTTGGATTAATCATGTAGAAGATCACATAACACAAAGTAAATAATCAACAACACTAGTACATGACAATTAGCTCTACAGCTTGCCAATCTCAACTGTCATCTATAATTTTTTGGTCATTTTAGAAAAAGGTTTAAAATGTATTATGAATTTATCTAAAGGATGCTTAACCAGTTCAAACAATTAAAGGAACAAATTTGTAGCAAAATGATTGAATGATAACTCGTTTGATGAGACTCGAAAATTTTGGCAATCAAAATTGTGTTTCTAGCTACTATTTGCTTGAGATGTGACTACAACTTCCTGTGAACTACGCTTTTATGTATTTATCCTATTTTTTGAAGTAAATTCATTTGTGTTATAGAAAATATCACAAATAATATAATTTATGTGTAAAAGACAAACCTGCACATATGTAATTCGGTTCTGTTTCAGATTTCATGAAAATAAAAAATCAGCCCGAACCCAACTAAACCCGAAAGGATCCGACCAAAAAAGTTACAGGTTCCTAAATTGGTCTAAAACATCTCAACCCAAATAACCGGATCCAACTTAAACCATAAACCAGAATGCCCAGGACTCATATGTACCAGACACATTCTCAGACAACAACTTTATGCAATAAGCCAAACTGCTTTTTTTTTTTTTTTATCATTTGAAACTACATTATTCACTTGTGTCTTAATCAGGGAAAACTAGATAACTTATTACACTCAAAAGGTTTTTAGTTTTCTTTTCAAGGTGTCCAAGGAGCTGGAGGAGGCGGTGTGGCAGGTGTCAAAGGAGGTACGGCAGAGAACATAGTGTTCTTGTCAATAGCTCCAAGCGTTTTCTCTCCCGATAAAGCCACCAGAGCTGCGACCAGACCAGCATTGCCTGCAAGAGTCGGCTCTGTGTAGTTGTAGTTAGTACGAAGGTCATGGAACCCGTCATGCTTGTCAGGTCCAGCAACCATTGCTCCTACGATGGTGTTTGGATTATTCTTTTTAGTGTCTCTCCATTTCCATCCTCCTTTGCAGCTTTCTTTCTTCACACTTTTCGGTATTGAAGCTCCTCTGTGATGTACGTGTTTCGGGTACCGATGTCCAAAACCTACAACATAACTCATTTTCCGAGGGTTTTTACCGAGTATGTAATCAATCTGACAAAAAAAACACACATAGTTTGATCAGATAAGGTAATTTAGTTGCTTCATTTATGCTATATAGGACGCATAATATATACCTGAGATCTTGCAAAGTCACGTAGGACATCAGTAGAGTAGAAGTGAGGACCACAGTACCATCCAGGAGTATCAGAAGCATCTAGATAATCACTGTATAGTGCAGCTAAGAAAGCTGCATTTGCAGCGTATTGAAGAGGCTGTGGATCTCCATGGTTCAACATGATCAAACCTCCTGTAGAGATGATAGCAACGTTATTATATAGCTCTTCACAACAGGTCCACAAAAACGTCTAGACAATCCTCCACTCACCCTTGGTTCTTTTAAACTTTTTGAAGTAAGGTAAGTATGAGCACATGACTACTCCTGTTTGGTTATGAAAGGTGCTCAAGATGTCTTCATATGGATATCCAGGGCTTAGGAACAGCCTCAACCGGGTCAACAGCAACTTGAAAAATCACATAAGAGACAGAAACCAAGCAGATAACGTTGTTGTAAGAGTCAGCTAAAATAACATTACTAGAGAACTAACCTGAGCTCCGGGAAGCTTGTTGTCCCAGCTAGGAACACCATAATAAGGGCCACCCCAGAAGGCACCAGCACGCCTCGCCATATCATGATTGGTAACATGATCAAGATAGGTTATGTTTCCAGTGGCATAGTACAACCAAGCACCACCCCATAGAAGCTCATCCCAAAACAGGCTGGACTTATAAAACTCGTTATCTGGTCTATTATAACTATCTTTAACAGCGTTTGCATACTTATAAAGCGTTTTAGCACCGTGAACAAGTTTCTTAGAGTAGTCTCTATTGTCTTTGAATACAATGGATGCAGAGGCCAAAGCAGCTGCCATCTCTGCAGCAAGATCCGAGCACCTAGAGTAACAAGGATGCACATGCCTTGCATAATCAATGTCCTCAGGACGCATCCAGCAGTAATGGTCATTATGCACCACACTTCCTCCACGGGTGTTCCCAGATCCAACCTGTGAAAAATATACAAACGTTTCATAAAATGTTTAGCATATCCCCAGTGGCTTTCAAAACATGTTTTTTATCTTTTACCTGTGCCACCATCACTGTGATTTTATCAGCACTACTGTTGAAGGTCTTGAGAAAATAGTCAGTTCCCCATTTGATGAGTTCTTTAACATGGTCAAGCTCTCCTGCAGCTTGGTACTTAGCACTGTATTCAATCACACTCCAGCTCAACATGGTCATTGCATATGACATTGGGAAGTTGAACTTGATTGCATCTCCAGCATCGTAATAGCCTCCTGTGAGGTCTAGGTGGAGGTAATCTTCTACGGCCTTCCCATCTCGCATACAGGAATCCCCTCTCCATGACACGTTATTGTGATTTGGAAGTTTCCCAGCTGCAAGGAACACGACACGACATAACATAGATACATATCAGTTCGAGGGTTTATGTAATAACAAAATGTTAACAAGTTTCAAGCTTACATTTCTGAGCGTTGAAGAACAAGAGTGTCTTGTTGAGAGCGAGAGTGTAGTTGTCAAGTTGAGGTTTCTCATGTCTGTGGTGTGGCACGTGTCTGACGATGACAGTTATGGATCCAGCGAGAAAGGTGGTAACAAGAACGGTTCCAAGAGTCCACAGAAAGATCTTGCGGCTGACTAGTATACATCCGAGATCAACGTATTTCTTCTTCTTCCTCATGGGAGGTCCGAGTAGCCAGCTCTGCTGCGTTGCGTCTAGTGGTCGAGGAAGAGTCGAACGGTCGAGTTCTTGTAGGTTACGGCTGCGATCGTCGTCGGTGATGGAGTCTGCCGCATTGATCTCTAAGGGACCACCCCATGGGTCTCGTCCGTACATTGTGATGGGGTCTTGTCTCCGTGCACGATCAGATCTAAATGAATTCTTGTTTTGTTTGTTTGAGAGTGGAGAAGACGAAGGGGTTTGATAAGTGAGGCTTTAGGGTATGAGTGATGTGGAAAGTGATAGTGAAGCGAAGATGATGTCAGCTTTAATGTACTTTGAGTTTAATGATACTCTCCCACGTGTGATTCATCGTATCTACATGTCTTTAAAACATTATGAAAAAGTACGCATAGTGTTTTTTCATTGTATGAATTTTTCACTTGTTTTTGTTATAATGATATTTTTTATTTATTGCCAAACAGAACAAACAATGTTACATGCAATATATAATCTGAAATTGATATGTATTTGTTTCTAACCAAACTCAATAATAATATAAGTTTAAAAAATTCTAAACTAATCAAAAGGTATTTATACATCTTTCGTTTACAAATATCTACCACCTTAAAAAGTAATGCTGAAAATAGATTCAATCTCTTAAATTTAGATACAACATAATTATTATCCGAGATCCGGATTCGATCCGAGATCCGATCAGGATCCGCTCCAAAAATCTGGATATCTGGAGAGACCGAATCCGGATCCGGATAGTAAAATGTTGGATCCGTCAAAACCGAATCTGGATTCGGATATCTAAAGTTTTTAGTCCGGATATTCGGATCCGTGATTTTTATTAATAACTATTTTTAAAATAGTAATATCTATATATAAAAACTAATTTTATTTATCATAATTTCATTTTTATAATAGTATATATAAAATTTGTAATAGCATATATACAAATAATTAAAAACATTGTATACATTTTTATTTTTAAATTTTTGTTAATATTTTATATATTTTAATATTATTTTTTTATTTATTTTAAAGTTCCAAATCCGGATATCCGTCGGATATTACAATTTTTAGAAGGATATCCGACACTCGGATATCCGAGAACCCGGATCCGGATAAAGATAGTAAAATCATGGATCCGCCGGATAAAGATCCGGATCCGGATACCTCAAAATTCTCGGATACCGATCTGTACCACTCTAACAACATCACATCTAAATTTTCTAAAGTATATATTTATACGCATCTACCTAGTTTAAATTTAAACAAGCATTGGGTTTAAACCAGCAAAAGGAAACATGATAGACTAGAAAGGAAGATAAGAGCGAGCTTCACTCTAGTAAAACACAATTTCAACGTCTAGTAAAACGTAATGGTCTTGGGAGAAAACCCTTCCGGGGTGCTTTCCTCATACGTTTGGTCTTGGGAGGATATGCTACCTAAAACATGTATATATGAAATTAAACATTGAGTATATGGACAGTTTCCTCTGTTGAGAATCTATATCATCATTAAGAAAAAAAAACTTGCCTCATCACGGTACTTGGATATTTTAAATTCCCTTTGCCCGCGAGGAAAAGAGTGAGAATGCGAAAGCATATATCCTGTGCTCCTGTTTGACAGCGAGTAGAAAGAGTTAAACAGGTTGTTGCTCAAATGGTTAGACAATCTATTTATTGATACAGTGGGAGAGGGGAGAGTAATCCTCTCAGAGGATGTGTACTTCCTTGTATGTTCTTTACTTGTGAGAGATGCTTATTGAAAGCATTCAGGCGTTTGCAATCACATAAACACAATTTGCAACAAAACATTCCGGTAGATGCGACAACCCTTTCACTTTCACAGCAGTTGTGAAGAACGTATCTTCTTGTCTCTGAAACTGGGAGAGGAAAAAAGCTCAGCGTAATAACTAGTTTGGTGGTAATGTAGTGGAATATGAGAGAACAAACACCTGCAAGTAAGCTTTCCCAGAGCCATTCTGCAGAAGTAACCAGGAGTGGCATTTCAAAAGGCCTAACTGAATAGGCCAAAAAACAGTTGTAGTTACTCTTTTGTAGTTTCCGGCAAATAAGTTTTGAACGAGCCTTGCCGGAAGCCACTTCATCCGATATGATAATAATTGAAGCCGGAGCAGGATTATGTCTTGTCCATCGCTCAAAATCTGTAATCATGCGACTGTAATGGACCCTTGTTTCAACAAATGGAAATAATAGTTTCAGTTGATTTTTTTTTTTATAAAAAAACTCTAGTAATTAAATACTCCTAACAGAGAAATGGGACTAACACTCTAACAGGGAAGGGTATGTGCAAAATCGACTCCAGAGGAAGAGAGCGCTAGAATGTGGTGAACAGGGGTTTGTTTTTGGTCGGCAAAGGCAGTGATGGAGACAGGACCAGAGTAGTGGAGCATTCAGGGACAATGAGGAGAGGTCACTATGTTGAACGGAAGAAGATATGTAATAGTTTTTGTTTCTATCTTCTTGACTAAAGTTTTTATCACTGAGATTCTTTTTAACATGTAAATTGAGTTATCAGTTACACTAGGTCGTTTTCTAGCACGCGCGGATAATATTTGATAAAAAAATTATATCTTTTATACAATAAAACAGAAGTCAGTTGATGATTATGTGTTTGACACGTGTCTTTTACCATTTTTATTTGCAAATTATTAGTTTTCGGAAATTATATTAGTTGCTCAAAAAATATTGATGACAAATGAACCGTTAAGCAGTTACATACCCACTAATCAGACCATTTACCACTTTCACGATCTTCATTATTATTTCTTGATTTTTCCAATCATATATCTTCCCCAAAATAATCACTAAAGAAACATTCCATGGATAACAAAACAAAACGTGAAGCCAGAGGAACTGAAATTTCAAAGATAACATTCATTCTCCTTGAGAAGACAGAGTGAGTTAGCTTTTTTTATATACGAAGAACAAGTTTTTTTGAACTTTACTTTATATACCAGTGATAATTGATTGGGAAAATTCCTTAAAAATACACAGACTGAATTTCTTTTGCTGAAATAATACACGAATTTTTTAGGCTTCCCGAAAAATACACAGACTAATTTTGGTTGTTCATAAAATACATGAACTTTTGAATTTTGGAGGTTTCACACATTGAGTTTAACGGCGTTAATTCGATTGACGAACATTAAGACGCCGTTAGGCGGCGTTAACTCGATTCGAAAGTTCATGTATTATTTCAGCAAAAGAAATTCAGTCGTGTATTTTTAAAGAATTTTCCCTAATTGATTCTAGAGTTTTGTTGATGTACTTCATGTATGGTTGCGTCACATAATTTCGAGGTGGTTCCAGGTGGGGTAATGGGAGGAACATGAGGGTGGCTGATGGTTTTCATTTTACTTTTATCATTTCTCATTCCAATTCATTTGCAAAGCTTAATTGTCCAGTCAAAAGTCGAGCTTACCTTTACAAGTTGTGTTTATGTAGACAAAATGTTTTAGTGAAGATCAAACCGCTGAGTATTCACAAGAGCATTGCTGAGCCTGAGAAGATGGGGAAGCTTGCTTAAGTTTCCTCTTCTTTCATGACCAAAACCTGAGCTTCTTCATTGCTTTCATAACCTTCATTGGGTACTGCTCAAGCCTTATGGATCTGGTCACTGCTTTTAACTCAAAAGGAGAATAGTTTGTAACCGTTGAATCCTGTGACAATTTAATTTATCAAAATCTTGCAGAGGCCCCACATGCTTTATCTACCACTAGTGACATGACAATGCAAGTTATGCCGGTACAGACTGACAACAAGGTCCTCTTGCAATAACTTAAATGTGTGTTTGATTTAATTGTCACAAAATAGAGTCGCAGATGCGATATTGTCAGTCTACAATATAAGATTTGCTTTAGAGTGCGTTAATAAAGTAGAACAAGAAAAGCTATATCCAAGGGAATGAGAAGAGAAGTGACCAGGGTGCTTTCGCCTATTCAGAACCTCGAGATGTGTCCTTTGAATTCCTCGAACCTTCTATGAAAGCAATCATACCAAGGTTAGAATTCTTTGGACCAGATGTAGTATGAACACAGGACTTGAGGAAAACCAGAAGAGAAACAGATTCCTCCCAATTTCCACGCCGAGCGAAATCCCTTTTTACCCTTCTTTGGATTTGACCGTTCTATACTGATCTTCTTACCAAGAAACATCTTTCTGTTCTTTGCTATAGCTGCTGCAAGGTCCTCATCATCCACAAAGTCAACATATGCCAGTCCCTGCCAGACACAAGAGCATCAAGAATATTAATCCACCATACTGGCATGCTTCACTAAGACATAAAATAGATTTACCAATCAATGCAGATGGAAAAATATACTTATTATTATTATCTATTCCCTTAAGTTCCAACAGGATTTCATCTAAGCATGATCATACGGAAACTAGGAAATTTCCAGATTCATTTACGGTAACAGTAAAGACTAAGAAGAGCAAATACTAATTCAAAGTCGAAAGTACGAGCATTAGACCAAAGAAGAGCAAATACTAATTCACCTAGAAGCTAAAGATGCTTCATTCCTTGCTCATTCTAGCCACAGAGAAGGACTTAATGGAAACATGACACTCATAGCTTCCCTTGCTTGTCTTAGCTTTTCAAGGTTTGCAGAATTCTGAGAAGCTTTATATACTGCAATAACGTTGATTGTCAAGCACGAAAGCTATCATTTTTTTAATGAAAATTTGGTAAAAGAAAATTTGTTTTCCTCCCACATTCTGAGTGAGAGACGATTTCAAGCAAATGGAAGGTAGAGAAGATGGTTATTATTGGATGATACCTTCTTTATTGCGTCTGACTTCCAAGGCTAAGAATGAGTTTCTGGGTGCTTTTCTACTTCCCCCACGGTTACGTTTAGCTGCTTTGATATTGGTCAGATTATGCATAGAATTTGAACTGCTGGATATCTCTAAGTATTGTTTTGCTCAGACATGAAGGTGCGTGAGAAACAAGAGGACATGAACTTATTCTACAACAGCTGAAAATCTGTTTCTAGGAACCACAAACAACAGCTCAAGCTCTGTTTCTAGGAACCACCACTGTTTGGTCGGTTTAAGAGTTGTATGAAACAGTTCAGAACTGCTAGAGTAACTGATAGACTGAAGTTATCTATTACTTGTAAATCCCCAAACTCGTGTATTGAATAAGAAAGAAGAAGTGTTTACAGCTTTGTATCTCAACAATGAATCACTCTCATCACGAGTTCATCATCATCGACAGTCTCATAGCGACTGGAAACAGAGGACTCATATCGTCTCTCTACAATCACATACAAAAGCATACCTTTCCAATGAACACTATACTCCTTATTTAATATCGTCTAGCGGTATGAAATGAATAACTGCAAATACTCTCTTTCAATCCAAAGGTTTCCTTTATTCTTCTTCTGTTCCCTCCTCTTACATTTCTTCCTCCTCTCTTTGCTACTTTACCCTCCTCTTACGGTAATATGCCTTTCGGTACCTATCAATACTTCCCCAACGAAATCCAGCTTGCCCTCAAGCTGGTAATCAGAAAATGAGTGATGAAATCCTGATAATACAACCATGAATTTTCCAATGAGGATTTCCGACCCACTTAACCAATAACTCAGTTCACCCTTTGCATCATAACGCTTTCTCCAATATATCTTCGGACTAATCGGTTCTTCAGCCTCTGTGATACTCGGTGGTAGCATCACATTGCTCCTGCGAACCCAAGGCTAACTTCAATTGGGAAATATGGAACACGGGATGGATCTTTGCAGCTGGAGGTAATTGTAACTTATAAGTCGTGTTTCCAATGCGCCCAACACTTTGTATGGGCCGAATTTAAGCAAGTTTCTGACAAACTCTATGAGCCACGATCTTGACGATAGGGTTGTAGCTTGAGAAATACCATGTCACCAACCGTGAACATCTCTCCTTGACTTATCGGCTTGATTCTTCATTATCTCACGAGCACGCAGTAAGTGTTTGTTTTAAACTGATCAATACCTCATCCCTTTCCAATAACGCCATTCTAGCTCAAAGTTCGTTAATAAAGTAGAACAAGAAAAGCTATATCCAAGGGAATGAGAAGAGAAGTGACCAGGGTGCTTTCGCCTATTCAGAACCTCGAGATGTGTCCTTGAATTCCTCGAACCTTCTATGAAAGCAATCATACCAAGGTTAGAATTCTTGGACCAGATGTAGTATGAACACAGGACTTGAGGAAAACCAGAAGAGAAACAGATTCCTCCCAATTTCCACGCCGAGCTTAAATCCCTTTTTACCCTTCTTTGATTTGACCGTTCTATACTGATCTTCTTACCAAGAAACATCTTTCTGTTCTTTGCTATAGCTGCTGCAAGGTCCTCATCATCCACAAAGTCAACATATGCCAGTCCCTGCCAGACACAAGAGCATCAAGAATATTAATCCACCATACTGGCATGCTTCACTAAGACATAAAATAGATTTACCAATCAATGCAGATGGAAAATATACTTCTTATTATTATCTATTCCCTTAAGTTCCAACAGGATTTCATCTAAGCATGATCATACGGAAACTAGGAAATTTCCAGATTCATTTACGGTAACAGTAAAGACTAAGAAGAGCAAATACTAATTCAAAGTCGAAAGTACGAGCATTAGACCAAAGAAGAGCAAATACTAATTCACCTAGAAGCTAAAGATGCTTCATTCTTGCTCATTCTAGCCACAGAGAAGGACTTAATGGAAACATGACACTCATAGCTTCCCTTGCTTGTCTTAGCTTTTCAAGGTTTGCAGAATTCTGAGAAGCTTTATATACTGCAATAACGTTGATTGTCAAGCACGAAAGCTATATTTTTTTAATGAAAATTTGGTAAAAGAAAATTTGTTTTCCTCCCACATTCTGAGTGAGAGACGATTTCAAGCAAATGGAAGGTAGAGAAGATGGTTATTATTGATGATACCTTCATTATGCCTGACTCCAAGGCTAAGAATGAGTTTCTGTGCTTTTCTACTTCCCCACGGTTACGTTTAGCTGCTTTGATATTGGTCAGATTATGCATAGAATTTGAACTGCTGGATATCTCTAAGTATTGTTTTGCTCAGACATGAAGGTGCGTGAGAAACAAGAGGACATGAACTTATTCTACAACAGCTGAAAATCTGTTTCTAGGAACCACAAACAACAGCTCAAGCTCTGTTTCTAGGAACCACCACTGTTTGGTCGGTTTAAGAGTTGTATGAAACAGTTCAGAACTGCTAGAGTAACTGATAGACTGAAGTTATCTATTACTTGTAAATCCCCAAACTCGTGTATTGAATAAGAAAGAAGAAGTGTTTACAGCTTTGTATCTCAACAATGAATCACTCTCATCACGAAGTTCATCATCATCGACAGTCTCATAGCGACTGGAAACAGAGGACTCATATCGTCTCTACAATCACATACAAAAGCATACCTTTCCAATGAACACTATACTCCTTATTTAATATCGCCTAGCGGTATGAAATGAATAACTGCAAATACTCTCTTTCAATCCAAAGGTTTCCTTTATTCTTCTTCTCCTCCTCTTCTCATTTCCTCTCTCTTCCTTTGCTACTTTACCCTCCTCTTACGGTAATATGCCTTTCGGTACCTATCAATACTTCCCAAATCCAGCTTGCCCTCAAGCTGGTAATCAGAAAATGAGTGATGAAATCCTGATAATACAACCATGAATTTTCCAATGAGGATTTCCGACCCACTTAACCAATAACTCAGTTCACCCTTTGCATCATAACGCTTCTCCAATATATCTTCTCGACTAATCGGTTCTTCAGCCTCGTGGATATTCCGGTGGTAACGCATCACATTGCTCCTGCGAACCCAAGGCTAACTTCAATTGGGAAATATGGAACACGGGATGGATCTTTGCAGCTGGAGGTAATTGTAACTTATAAGTCGTGTTTCCAATGCGCCCAACACTTTGTATGGGCCATAGAATTTCGCAGCAAGTTTCTCGACAAACTCGAGCCAGCTTCTCGACGACGATAGGGTTGTAGCTTGAGAAATACCATGTCACCAACCGCCAACTGAACATCTCTCCTTGACTTATCGGCTTGATTCTTCATTATTCTCTCCAGCGCAGTAAGTGTTTGTTTTAAACTGATCAATACCTCATCCCTTTCCAATAACGCCATTTAGCTCAAAGTTCGCTAGAAACCCTGTTCAAAACGCAGGATGAGGAGGATCACGCCATGTAATTCACTTTGAACGGAGTCTTCCGAATCGACTGTGAAACGCCGCATACCATAGTTCCGCCATGCCAAATAACCGCAAGTCCGAGGGTGAGAAGACGAAACATCTCAAATATGTTTCCAAACAACGGTTGAGCACCTCAGATTGACCATCCGTCCGAGGGTGAAATGCCACTATACTGAAGCTTAGTCCCACCAAACGGAAAATCTCTCATCCAAAAGAACTCAAAAGATCCTCGCCTCTATCCGACGTGATGCTCTTCTAAAACTGTAAACGTGCATCTCGCATTACCTAACTTTTGGCTACATCCAGAACGGGTGTTTAAGGCTGATGAAATGAGCAAATTTGCTTAAACGATCGATCACCACCAATATGCTGTTATAACCATTCGACCCGGAAGCCCTCAATGAAGTCCATGTTGATGTCTTCCCAAATCATCTCCGAATCGGTAATGGTTGAAGCAAACCGCCAGAGAGAGAGTTGAATGTTTATGTGTTTGGCAAATACCACAAGCCGCCACATACCTCGCACTGCCAGTACATTCCACTCCAATAAAACGAACATGAACTCTCTTCAAAGTTTTCAAAACACCTGAATGACCACCGAATTTACTGTCATGAGCCTCTCGCAATATCACTGAAATGAATTTTGAAGTCTTAGGAATCACCAATCTTTTCTTTGACCACAAGCCCTTCGATCACCGTATACTTCTTAGAGTGCAATTCTCCTCAATCTCAGAAGATTCAGTTTTAACTTCAGATCGTCTTGTATTTCCTTATACAAATCTTCCCATTGTAAAACTGTTGGAACTGTCAATGATAGTAACAGTGAAGAGACAGACATACTCCGGAGCCATCCTTCGCTGCCTTGTTTTCCGGTCGGTTTATAGAAGATGTCAAAGTCAAATCCCAATAGCTTTGTTAACCACTTTTGATACTCCAAATTTACTCTTTTGCTCCAACAAAACTTCAAGCTCCGCTGATCTGTGTGAACATGAAACTTTCTACCAAGTAGATAGTGTTTCCACTTTCACCGCCATCACGATAGCCATCAGTTCTTCATTATAAGTAAGTTGCTCCGCTGCCGGTGAGCATGGCTAAAGAAAGCTGGCCTCTTTGTTGCGCAGCGCTTAACCCAACCGAGGGCGCCTGATTCGATCACAAAACTTGATCAAGTCTGGATATACGAAG